>DVQM01000023.1:0-37899 GCA_018231645.1 Heliconius ricini | reverse complement strand
CCTGCTGTGTGCGGGATATAGCGTGAAGCTAATTTAATTTATTTTATTTTAACTATTTATTAATTACTGCAGGATCGAGGTCGTTTGACGCCTGCTGCGTTGTGGGTTCGATTTCCACTGTAATTAAGTATTTAATGTTGGTGAGGCGGCGCGGCGTTAAGCTCTCCCTTTCGATGCCAGAAGTCAACGGAAGTGTCTTAATGGCGATTAATACTAAATTCCCAGGTTCCTTCGCCTACCCTACGAATTATATCTAACTTCTAATGGAATTAAAATTCAGTTTAAATTAAATTAATTATTTATTTATTACAATACCCGCATCTCATAGCGCTAGTTGGAACAGTGAGGGGTGTCTGAAGTGCCATTTTAATTACCTAAATGAAGTACTTCCACAATATAATTGATGATAGCGCTTATTAAAGTATACCAAATCCTGTTTCCGTATTTAATATAACAGCTCGATGGTATTAAGGGGTCCAATAGTTCAATCTCATATTTATTCTAGTAAAAGTTATAGTCCATTTCAAGTGTGTGGCTTCTTCTCTCAGTATCTTCCTCTTTTGTTTGTATGTACGTTACCTTAACCCGGAAAAGTAGAAAACGGATGTATCTTTACACTAGGTTCCCAGCCTCCCTTTGCCTACCTGCTAAATGCGTAAAACGACCTGATACAAAAAAAATATATTATCTTACTCTAAAAAATAGAACTTCTTTTTAGTTATCCTGCTGTGTGCGGGAAGCGTGAAGCTAATTTAAATTTAAAAATATTAATATAAATAATTTTTGTATTCTCAAATAATACATCTAATGTAGCTTATTTAATCAATAAAAAAGCGCCTCTTTAATCTTTTTTATGCAGACAGAGCCTAGTGTATACATTGCTTAACCAATTGCGTGTTAAGTGGCGGAACTCATCGCTGCGTAGTACACAGGTATACTAGAGTGGGAAAATAAATAAATCGTTAGTGGGAATTAGGGTTGTCTTGTTATGGCACATGCGTGCTACTGTAAACGAGATTGTTGTGGGTTCGATACTTACTTGAGGGAATATTAGAAAATAAATATTTAATAATTTTATTTTCTCGCTCTGGTTACAAGCTAAAGTGCGGCGTTGAGTGCACCCATAGATCACGCAATGCCTCGAAAATTCTGCAAAAAGTGGGGAACGAAAGTGATAGTAACGAGGAATGGAAAGTCTGCATTAGGTTTCCAGGATATCTTTGTTTATGTGCGGATTACAGCATGAAGCTATAAAAGAATAATTGAACCTACGATCATTGCGCTCACAGTCAGACTCTGCATTGGCATTGCACCACAACGGCCTGTTCGAAATTAAATACTTCATAGTATTACCCTTATAAAGGCCAGTAAAAGATAAAAAAAATTAGAAATTGCTAGTGCTAAGATAGTCAGTAGTTTATTTTTATCTTCAAGAAAAACGTAACAACTTGCAAGCTATCATTAAATACATTATGTACTTAGATTCGAACCCCCACATAGTAATGATACTGCTCTCGCGTCTACCGCACGTTCATTAAGCTAATTAAAAACAACGTCATGTAGTCGACGCCATGCGGCCGCTTTTACATTATGTTATTATAATTTTAGATGAACCGACATTTTATGTGAGGGTAACAAGGTATAACGTACGCTTTTGTGATTATATGTTAAGGTTGGGGGTTCGTATCAATCCATGGGTCGATTATGCCTATAGAATAGTATAGAATAGATAATTCTTTATTGCATGCTTTAAAGTACTTATATTACAAAACACATGGAGACGTACCACATGTATTAAATGCAATGGCGATTTTGGTTTGGTAAATATTTAAAGAAAAAAGAGGAGGAGGAGAGCAGGAGGAAGATATTACTACAATATAGATTATATTTTATGTAAAAAAATATATTGTTTTTAGGTTAAATATATTGTTAATGGACTTGTTACAATCCATAAATGTATATTTTCAAAAATAATAAAAATCAGAGATCAAGCCCATAGTGTTCAAGTAGGTACTCGTGGCTTTAATATTTATTTTGTTTAAATTTCATAAATTTTTTTGCATTCTACTGATTGAGGAAAAATGCTGTCGATTCGGAAGTATAAATGCCTATATCTAAAATCAGCTTCACGCTTTATCCCGCACGCAGCAGGGCGGGCAGATGGAACCTAGTGTTGAGACACTCTGTTCACCACTTTCTGGCGAAATCTGGAGGCTATGCGTGTTGAGTGGTGGAATTCAACGCCACGCTCTGCCTCGTCACCAGAGCGAACAAATGAAAATATAAATTTAAATAAATATTTCATTTCCTTGAGTGAGGATCGAACCCACATGTAGTCGATTTTACAGTCATACAACAATATAAGCTAAATATATTACAGATAAATATTAATTAAGAGATAAGATATATCACGAAATTATTTAAATCATTAACGATCAAATTGATTTACAAATTATATTTTTCGAAATAAAATGAAAAAATGTATTAAAACAACATTGTTAGACAAAAACAAAAAAAATGTATTAAAATATATTTATTTCATTATTTTATCGATACAATATAAAACACATCACTATCTGCAACAGCCCACACACGAGTATTAGATTACAAAGCGCAAACACCGCATTTGATAGCATCCATCCCTTACACTCCTGCCATTCTCAGAATATAAAAGAACGAGACAGATGTAGGATGTCTTGAAAACTAACAAGTGTCCAGATTTTTGGGGTGTGATTGAGAGAACTTACAAGTGTCTTATTGAATTTATATCAAATATATAATCAATTCCCTTATTTCCTCTGCTTATCCTGTTATATGTGGGATAAAATATGAAGCTTAAAAATATTTACGTATATTTACGCTCATTTGGTGGAACTCGGCGTTGAGTTCCGCCACTCAACATGCAATGCCTCCAGAACTCGTTGAAAGGTGGGGAACGGAATGTCTTAACACTAGGTTCCCTCTGCCGACACTACCGACACTGTGTGCGGGATACAGCGTGAAGCTAATGTAATTTAATTTTAATTTGGTGCAACAACGATGTATTAGCACGTTTAGAGACATTCCAGGAGGCACAATTAAGTCATGATGCAAACATGGATATATAAACTTTTTTCTTAAAAGACAAAGTCCGATTAAATCATTGTTAAATTAAACAATGATCAGATTGTACCTAATTTTTTTAGATCTGAGTTTGTCGTGTGATAAAAAGAAATATTATGAAGAACTATTATTATGGGAAGCTATTTATCTTATTAAGGAGTCCTGCTGTGATGTGATTGTGGATACAGTGCTATATATCATTCTAACTTTTATAATAAAACTGCGTACAAATAAATATATAGAAGAACAGATTTGAAATAAAAAAATGTATACAGTTTTACGCTGTATCCCACGTATAGCAGAGCAGGCAGATGGAAATTAGTATTGAAACATTCCGTTCCATACTTTCTGCCAAATTTTTCGAGGCATTATATGTTGAGTGGTGGAACTTAACACCGGGTTTTGCTTAGGTGCCAAGAGCGAAGAAATGAAAATATTAAGAAATAATAATTCACTCCCTCAAATGAGGATCGAACCCACAACCGTCGCATTAAAGTCACACTGCCCCTGCGTTACAACGGTTCTAAAACTTAAATACCATAAATTATTTAGTTGTAATAAAAAAAATATAAAACCATTTCCTCTTAGTTAACACATCTTACAATTATTATAGCCAACTAAACCTATAAGTTAATATCTGTTTAAGGTAACGTTTTTAACAATTATGATAAATGGTATCACCGTTGTAAGCAGAGTTTTAAGCATAATTTTTATTCTATTTTTTTTATGGAAAAGATAAGGTAAACGAGCGTACGGGTCACTTGGTGGTCACTGCCACTCACGACTCCGTGTGGTGTGACCAGAGCAGCTAATAGTGCGTTGCCGGCCTTTTAAGTTGAGAGGAGATAGATGCGCTTTTTTAAGGCATTTATCGACTCGGAAACACTAGCGCAGGTAGGCCTTTCGGTAAAAATGTGGCTGTGTGGAAAGAAGTTTGCTACTAAAATTATAATAAATAATGATGTCACACGTTTGGGGCGTCATGTCCTGTTTGGGGCCTTCGTTGCCAGCGTTGTCAAATATAAAAGCGGTTTTTTTTTAATTTCAAGTAAAAAAAGCGGGATTCGTTCGCCAAAAGCGGGACAAATTTAACTAAAAAGGATTTAATTTATTTTTCAGCTATTATTTATCTCATTCAATAGTGATAGGTATCAATATACAATGTTATTCAATGGAAAAACGTCACTAAACTTAAACGATATTGTTTTGGTTTACCATTAAGGCAGTTAAGCCCTCAGAAGTACCATTGGACAACGAATCATTGCAAGTACAACGTCCTACTGTTAGTTGTGGTTCCAATCTCCACTCAATCTGAATCTGAAATCTGGTGACGAATGCGCGGCGTTAAGCTCCGTTACGCAACATACAAGGAAAATTTTGCAGTAGTTATTAAGCTAGTAACGGCGTGAAGAGTACAAATAAAAAAAAACAAACAAAAAAAAACACAACGCCGTGTCCGCCTAACACATAAAACGAAAAATATTGTAAAATCGGTACGCAAAAAGAAATAACCTACCCATCCATTATTTACAAGACTTTACCATATATTCAAAAAGGCAATAAAATACACCATACAGTGGTTTCTATTGTTGGGCAAAAATTTTGAAGGATCATTACACGCGTTAAATCGCCATTGAGTTTACAATTGTATAGAAAAAGATTTGAATGAAGTCGGAAACTTTTGAATTTCTTCTGTTTTTTATATGATGGCTGGTGAACAAACCGTGGCGTGTTGGATTAAGCGTGTCGCTAAGTTTTTGTATTAGGTATTAAATTATAATTTTATTTCAACCTTTTGTTAGTATGTTATGTAGAATTGTAGTACTTGTATGAGGTCAGTTGTGGTGCAGAGGCACAATGTGTGGTTGGTTGTGGGTTCGGTGGAAGGCTGAAATATTTATTTACATTTATATTTTCATTTCTTCGCTCTGGTGTCGAGGCAAGGCTTGACTTCCGCCATAACTAAAATACATTAAAACTTATAAATTGTATATTGCACTTAAAAGCTAATTCTATTAAAATGTGAACAAATGCAATAATAAGATTTTTTTTGATATAACGTTATCTTAAGATAAAATTTATTTGTTTATATAAAGCAGGTCAGGCAGAGAACCTAGCGTTAAGACACTCCGTTTTCCACTTGTCACTCAATTTTCAAACGTTACAGGGTAAACCTAACATGCAAGAGGAGCTCAACGCCTTTGTTTGTTTACCAAAGTAGACATTAACATTGATTGTCATAACGGGTAACAGAGTGTCGTAACACTGGGTTCCCTCTGTCTTCTCTGCTATGTGCGGGAATCAACATGAAGCTAAAAAAATAAAAAAAATAATTCTCCTGACTTAGGACCACGACGGCCTCCACGATTGATATATTGCGGCCCATAAGATTACAATTAACTTATTTATGTTTTCTTTATATTTAAAAGCATAATTTATTAACGTTTTATGTTGATTTAAATTTTCATGTCCTTTGAGTGTGACAATTTTAGTTCTGGTCAAAATCAGGATAAGAAGTTTTCAATCCAGTTCCATAACATCCACATGTACTTTAAAAATGAAAATATTTACAACTATTCCAATTATTTAATTTAGCTCAAATCAGGAATCGAACTTATATCCACTAAAGATACCGAAACCCAACCAACCACGTCGGTAACAATCAATTAAAATCAAAATACGTTTCGGGGATTGTAGGAACAAAAAACACAAGTAAAAGCCATTCTATAACAATGCTCGCGCCAGGTGTGTTCAATCTGATCAAAAATCAACGTAACAAAGCGACCGTTCATAATACAATTCTGTGGAATTTCTGGCTTTAGCTTTCGATAGCTGTTAGTGAATGTAATTTTTTTATAGGTTTTTTTTTGGTTTCATACATATAGGAGAGGATAGGAAAGAAAAATCAGTGTTAAGACACATTTTAAGATTAACTACAAATATTCCAGTAAATCTACTTATCGTTAGTAACGGGTTCAAATTTTTCAATTTTCAAATAAAGGAAATAAATTTATTTTGTGGGAAAATACCATTAGAAACGACATTAGGTACATTACACATTTTTGTATGAAATATTTAATATTTTCATTTTTTGCTCTGGTGGCAAGGCGTTGAATTCCGTCACTCAACTCGCTATGCCTCCAGAAAAGTGGGTAGCGGAGTGTCTTAACACTAGGCCCCCTCTGTCTGCGAGATGTAAAATGTATTTCGCCCATTTGGTGCAGCAATGACATATTTACACTTTTTAAGTTATTATTTAGAAACTCAGAATTTAATCAAATTTAAGTTAATTAAAAAAACCGTATTGTTAAAATGGTATAAATAATTTTGGCAAAAATATCAAATGATTTTAAACTCGACAGTGACGATAGTAAACTACACTATAATAGATTCATGCGACCGTAGTAGAATTTTAATTCAGAAACTATAAAGAGCAGTCCCAATACTGCTCTATAGAATTTAAACTATTGAGTAAAATAGTTTAAAGGATCAATAAAGTTCTTTTTTCATTGGTCTTGATATTGATCTTTTTTACCTAACTTATAGAAAAAATCGTTTGACATTAATATATTTATAGATACGTATAAATAAATATTTTAGGTTGTATTATTATTTTACAAAAAAAGAAAATCAGTTTCACGTTGTGTCCCGCACACAGCAGGGTAGGTAGAGAGAACCTAGTGTAAAGACACTCCGTTCCCCACTTTCTGAAATTTCTCGAATTTTGGAAGCATTATGTGTTGAGTGGCAGACCTCAACGGCGTGGTTTACCTCGACACCAGAGCGGAAATATAAATTTAAGTAAATATTTTATCTCCCCGATAGGGGATCGAACCCACAACCAGTCTATTTACAATCAGAAAACATTAAAAACTTACAGAATTTAATTGGCAGAAGAATAGATTTGAAAAACATATTATCATTCGTCTCGTTGCTGTAAAAATAATATAAGCTAACAGTCTAAAAAGAAAGAGAAGAATTTGAAAATAGTCCCAGATAGAAAAAAAGAACAAAAACTTAAAAGATAAGCCCCTTAACTAAATATAATATAAAATATAATATGAAAACAATAAAAACCAATATTAACGGCCACAGAAAAGTATTTATTAATCAACAACCACAATAGTTTTAACAGTAACCTTCAACAAAATATCGTGCTGAAGTGACTTCCGTTACGTTACAGTATTTGAACCTCTAACCATTACACTTAGTAGGTATATATCTATTATATATATTTAACTATTGAGGATACCTAGGATACCTAGAAATTCTCTTCTTAGCCTTAACAACATCAATAGCACTCGTAATATTAATTATTATTTTAATTAAGTCTCGACTATCCGTAATTGAATTCGTCGTCTGAAAGTTATGTATAATGGAAATTGTCTCGTATAATAAATAAGTGGGCAACCACGAATATTAAATTTAATGTATCATATCAGATATTGTATAATTTTCGGCTTAAGTCTGTTTGCCCGATTAAATCTGAAGTCTGAGATATTGTTCGTTGATAGGCGGAGCTCAACGCCGCACTTTGTTCTGTAAGCAGACCAATGAAAAAAAGTCATTCTCATTCCCTTGAGTGCGAATCGAACCCACGCCACAATTGCCTCAAACTATCTGGTAGTTTGTTGTCAAAAAGGAAAAATGTGACAAAGAAAATTAACAATTGACCCGATACTGTTATAACAATAAATTGAGCCTACACTTTCCGCGTGCAACGGTCAATTGCTACTGATTCGATGTACCGACGGTTGGTCACTTTAAGTGATATATGAGAATACTGCATGATAAAATTGAGTGCTGTAAAAAGAGTTTATAATGTTTATTTTTATAAATTTGCGGTGTTGATTTTGATCGTTCAACACATGGTCTTTTGAATTTAGGACAAAAGCGGTGAACGAAAGGTTTTGACTATATCTCTCTGTGTATGCTAAATGAAGTTGTATTTTTCTTAAAGTTAAGTTAGTTCTTATTTTTCTTATCTTGAGATAAATTGATGTCATTTTTATGAGCATCATGCTCTCATAACAAGGCAGGCAGAGGGAACCTGGGTAGGGTAGGTAGGGTACTCTGTTCTTATTAGAACACTTCTGTTCCCCACTTCACGCAGAATTCTTAAGGGATTGCTTGTTGAGTGGCAATAATTAAAATTTTGCCTTATCCATATAATAACTATTGATGCACAATGGGACAGTGCCTGTCTGAATATGAGTGAACAGTTATAATTAAATTACTTCAGATTCTCCATCTTTATAGATAATGCACAGAGTTCAGTGGGTGCGACTGCGATTCAATACGCAATATCTCCAACTTAGGTGTTTAAAGGTGTGTAAGTGAAATTGAGGATCTTATCATTAGTCCTCTAAGCCTACCTACCCTACTAGATATAAAAAGTATAAAGCTGTTGTACTAAGAAAAATCATAAGTGAGTTTTAATTTTTGGGAGCAATGTTTATATTGAACTTCCTTATGTCCTTAATAATTTTTCCGCTCTGGTTGCCGCAATGCCTCAAAAAAAGCGGCAAAAAGTGAGGAAGGCAGATCTTTATTAAAGAAACAATATTAATTACATACTAAAATTCGCATTATAACATACATGTCTCTATATGAGAGTATTAACAAAAACAAACCTAGAAGTAAATAACTGGATATGTCCCGTCTGTCAGATCGTCTCAGTGTCTCTACCGGAACACGATGCTGCTCAGTGAGCTGTTTACCGCGATACTGTTTGTGTTTATATATATCTATATATGTATAGATATAAAAATATATGTGTATTTAAACACAAAGGTATACTCTTCGTAAAATGGCACTCTTCGTTTAAGTATAATATATATGTATTATATAGTATGTTCATAAAATGTCTAACGAAGAGTGCCATTTTACGAAGTGTATACTTTTGTGTTTAAATACACATAAATATATATAGATGTTGTTGACAGTGAGTGAGTGATTTAAAAAAATATATATAATTAAGTTAAATTCGGTTTAAATATACAAAAATAAAAAAAAATGTTTTTAATTTTTAAGTATATGAATCCGTAATAATCACGCCATTGTTATTGTTTTTATTCGTCTCCACTATACTAAATATTAATTAAAAATGCTATAAACATATTTTTGTTCCAGCGGCTATAGAGTCTTTTCACGCAGCAGTTGGCAATGAAGTGGAACTGCCGTGCGATGTGACCCCCGCCCTCCGTGGGGACAGTATGGGGCTCGTCATCTGGTATAAGCAGGGACATGAAACCCCTATATATACGTAAGTATGAAAGAAATTAGTAAATTTTATATTATAGAAATATATAAAAGATAAAATTAAATCGTGCAGTCGTCATGTTATATTAATATCTTTACCTTTTTAAAAACTTATTTTTTAGTAGAGATATTTCTAACAATATTTTTTTAGATTCATTCTTTTTCTGCATAAACGGTGTACTGGTCTTGTATTATTGGATAATCTCTCCGCCACTTACCACGCATTGATCGAGACTGTGTGTTAAGTGGGGGAATTTTAATAACCGCAACCAGAGCGAAAAAATGTTAATTTGGTTAAGGTGGGATTGAACCCCCACGTTTCAACTTACCCTCAAAAGCTACCTAACCAAAATTTTGTAGAAATTTTAAAAAATATTTTTGCTTTTAACTAGGTTTGAGTTTTATCTGTATAACTCCTTGACAAGGTATGGTACGTTATCATCGTGCTCTCCACTGTCTGCCTATATAAATTAATTAAAATGTTACATATCAGAGTTTAACTTCGCGTTCTATTTTATATATAAAAATATATCTATTTTATAGTAAATGGGTTTGAAACATAAAAAACATGCCTTTTCCGTTATTTCAACTGCGCCACATTGATATTATTAATACTTTTATGAAATAACTCACATCAAGTTAAATCTGTCAACATGGCGCTCATGATCTATGAAATCTATTAAACTTGCTCAACTAACCAATCAAAGCCGTTACTTTCTACACCAAATATGGGCATGAATTATGATAGAAAACAGACTTGACCGTTTTGAGAAATGTCGCTTGTGACATGCTCTAGTTCTTGTAGCGTTATAAATCTTTACATATGTTTCCTACGCTGTACATTCTGAGTGACAAGTATGGATAAGTTATTTGATTTCATTATAGTGAAGTTATTTACTTGGGTATGTATAGAATGTGCCAACTTCTCTCTGTCTGCTCTGAATTTTGGCGAAAAACATAATGGTGAATTTACATCTCTCAATTTTTTACTTTCCGCTCGCATTCTAAACAACGTGTGTTTAGTAGCGGAATCTACCACTGCTGCATGTCTTACTATAGCACTCAAATATAAATAATTAACATGCAATGCATATGTAAATATATCAACAACAGATAATTTGGATAGGTTACATTACATATACATATAAATATCCTTTTATAAATAAAATATGAGTGATCTTTGTAAAATAAAGTTTAAACAGACATTCAGCCCGATTTAACTCAGCGACGATACAATGGAGTCAAATAAAAAAAACTTTTTTATTACATTAAAATATCTCTGACGTTCTGGCACGAAGTGTGACTGTAAAACGGACATGTAGGTTCGATCCGCACTCGAGGAGATGAAATCTTTACTTAAATTTATATTTCCATTTCTTCGCTCTGGTGTCGAGGCTAAGCGCGGCGTTGAGTTCTGCCCCTTAACACACAATGCCTTCAAAATTCGGCAGAAAGTGGGGAATGGAGTGTCTTAGGTTCCCTCTGCCTACCCTGCTGTGTACTGGATATAGCGTTAAGCTGATTTGTTTATTTTATCTCTGACATAATTATGTTAGAACATTATTGCGTTTTATTAAATATTCACGTTGTAATTTTCTCAGAAATTTTAAATTTTTAATTACAATATCTGTTACAGACACGTTATATTACTCTTGAAAAGCACTCAGTATCAAATTGTGTTTTTTAATTAGCTTTCCAGATAAATTAATATTGTTTTTGACAAATATAATTAATATTGGAGGTCGTTAAATATTTTAGCAAAGAAGTAAATTAGATTTAGGTAAGTATCATACGAAGTAACACCACGTTTTCAAGTCTATGTGTGGATTATTTTAAAGACTTTTGTGATATTTTTTTTAGTTTATTGCGCATGTAGTATTGTAGGTAATGTTAAAACACTCCATTTCGCCTAATTTTAGAGACATTGCGTGTTTAGTGATGTAACTCACCGCCACACTTAACGGATTTTTTAACACTATGTTTTCCCTGAAAATATGAAGCAAACAAGTGAATTATAAAAAAAATACAAAAAAGCCGACTCCATAAACTTAATTATTATCCAGTAACACTCGCGTCATCAAGACAAATCCAACGATGTATCATTTATAAGAATTGGTTCACTGTTTTAAGAGTTATAAGAGAATAATGTAACGGACATACCTATATAAGCGCTAAAAACTAAACAATAAACGGTAAAAATCAACAAATGATTTTCAAAATTTCCATTTTGTACTTTTTATATAAAACAAACAAAACTTAGGAATATACAATTCAATGTACATTTATATAAATTTAAAGCCATCTAACTGGCATCTGATTGAATTAATTGAGTTTATAACAAG
Source organism: Heliconius ricini (assembly GCA_018231645.1). Classification (NCBI taxonomy): domain Eukaryota; kingdom Metazoa; phylum Arthropoda; class Insecta; order Lepidoptera; family Nymphalidae; genus Heliconius; species Heliconius ricini. The sequence continues at coordinate 26,194 of DVQM01000023.1, read as the reverse complement.
AAATGTCAACATGCACCGTGCATTTTAAACAAACGACAGGTGCACTTTGAACATTGACGATAACAAAAAAATATTTTTAATGAGCTGGTTAAAGAGATATAACCAATAAGTTTAAAATTAGATGCGCTTGTAGCAAGCTCAGTTGTGCCTTGATGAATGTAAATTAATTACACTGGATACTAAATCATTAAAATTATTAATAAAGGAGGAGAAAATAATAGAATGTTCTATAATACTATAATATTAAGCGTAGCGGGAATCGAAATCTTTGATACACCATCCAAGCGCTCTAGGCAATTGATCCAAACTAAAACAATAAATTATGCTTACTTGTCTAAATGTAATGAGATGAAACAAATAGAGACGGTCGTGGCTTAGCGGCACAGCCTCTGGCTCTAAAACACGACAGTTCTGGATTCAATTCTCATTCATGGGAATAAATTATACTTATTTCCTCTGTCTGGTAAGAAGCCAAAGCGCGGCGATGAGTTCCTCCAATCAACACATAGTCGAAAATTGGGTGAAACTGGGAAACGAAGTGTCTTGACACTATATTGCTTCTGTCCTACCTTACGTAACACACGAGATACAGCGTGAAGCTTAATAAAAAAAACAACAAAAATAATTTCTAACACATGCTCCGCATTGCAACGACGGTACGACGTGAACGTGAATGTCATTTAAATCCTTCCATCACGTGGAGCGTCGCTTTGATTAAGCTATTAGCTTCTAGACGGCGGTATTGAGAGGATTATATCTGCTTATAAAATAAGGCTGGTTACACACAATATGAAACTTTTAAATTATATTGGTTTGGTTTCTTATTAGTGTTATTTGAAACTTTTAATAACGTAAATTTTTAATGATATAAGATTATAAGTACTGTTTTTTTAACATTAAATATTATAGAAAATAAATTTAAAAATTTATTACATTATGGTGTTTAATTTAACAAAAAAGAAAAGAAATACGCACAAATAAACATGGAACAGATACAACATTTTATTTCCGTTAAAGATTATGTCTATATTTTTAGGGTTTCGTATCTTAAAACGAAAAACGGAATCCTTATAGATTCTCTTTGTTGTCCATCTATCCGTCTGTCAAGAGCGTTTATCTCGAAATCACGTGAGATATCAATCTGAAATTAATGTAATATATTTATTTCCATTAGAGCCCTTAGAGTCTCTCTTGTTGCTGCAGAAAAACTATATAATAACAAATGAGAACTTGCAGTTCAAATAATGAAAAATATCTAAAAAAATTAAATTTCTAGAAATATATATAATAGAGAATAAAGGCCAGTGGTGGTGCAGTGGCACAGAGTTTGACTGCAAACGCGATTGATTGTGAGTTCTATCCTCACTCGAGGAAGTAAAATATTTATTTATTTTTGAAAATATATTTATTATTACAAATATATATTTATTTATTTATATATATTTATAACGCGGCGTTAAGTTCTGCCACTCACATAATCACGTAATGCCTGCAGAATTCGGCGGACAGTGATAGAGTTCTGTCTGCTGTTCGTGGGATACAGCGTGAAGCAGATTTATTTATTTTTATTTATTTATTCATAGAAAAGAAATCATTACAAACTTATAACTGTCCGCAAATTTAAATTTGTCAACTTTTATTATAATAAAATGCACTTACAGAACCTAAATATGCGAGTCCGACTCACATTTGTCCGGTTTTTTTCATAAAATTAGACCTTTTTCCTAACGAGATGCTTTAAGCTTTTTTTTATTATTGAATTATTACGGCGGCTTATGTGTAAGGGAAAGCAAAGCGTCGACAGATACACGCATCGATAATTTACATTCAACGCAATCACATTGACAAATTGGAATTACATGTTAATATAACATCCGTATGTAGATTGTAGATTGTTATATTATATAATGGCTAACAAATATATTAAGAAATATTTTTTATTAAAAGTGGGGAACGGAAGAAAAATGAGGAATGATGTGACTAGGTGCCTATTTTCTCTTTATCCTGCTGTGTGCGAGATACAGCGCGTAGCTTAAATAAAATTGTGTCTAATGTTAAGATATAGGTACTTTAAAGTAATATTTCTAAATTTGAACAATTTAAAAAATAGATCAAATCAAATATAGTACGAACAATGGTATTTGTGCTCAGCAAATCTTTGTAGTTTTTTTTTTTATATTGGGCTTACGTTTGACCGCAACAAGCCTAATGAGCGTTGATGAGGTTTATACGGTGGTGCACGCTTCCCTAGAAAGTACTTGTTAACTCTGGTTTTGAAGATTGTAAGTTACAGGAAATACAAATGCTGTCATTGAGTGACCTTTTGTTAGCTTTCGCAGTGATGATAAAGATAGCCTTAAAGCGTTTAGTTCTAGTTAGAAATATCTACCATTTACATATTTGAATGTTTTAATTTTCGGATTATATGTAGCATGTTATATTTAGGATGTATTGTAATTTTAGAAGTTCTATTATAAAAATGGGAAGGCGGAATTAAGTAGCACAAATTCAGTGCCAGTTCATCCAGTGGAGTGTATAGAGTATTAAAAAACGGACAGCAGGCAACCCTACACCTACAAGGCTCTGCAGCTGAGTATCTTGTCTTTGATTAATCTTCTGGCTCGTCTCTCAAGTGACTCCAAAGTCTGTCTGTAATAGATGTTTTTTTTTAAAATAAGAATAATTGTTTTGGACGAACTATTTTGACTTTTTGCAATTGAACGAAGAGGTTACACCGAGTTCAAATATGCATATAAAATATTCTTACGTGACGTAAAGAGTACTGTACTTTCTTGTAGTAATGAATTAATACTATAGATATATATAGTAGATCTATATTGATATAATTATTATATTTTTTTAATTTTGTTGACAGGTTTGATACAAGAGATGGAGTGACCTCTCACTGGTCAGATCCGTCGACTTTGTCGACTCGAGCGACTTTCCGTACTACAACTGATGCTGCATTAATTTTGAGTAAACTGAGGTGAGCTTTTAAATATATTTTTATTTTAGCTTTACCCTATATCCCGCATATTATTAGGTGCAGATCGAGGGAACCTGGAAAACTAGTGTTAACACTTCGTTCCCATTAGGACAAGTCCACACATGCGACAGCGCGTGCGGCGCAGGGGCACCCTAATTGTGAATATGTAACCCAATTTCCTCTAGGGTGGAAGAATTATTTTCATTTCGCACTGGTAAGAATACAAAACGCAACGTTGAGTTCCGCGATTCAGGAGTTGAGCTTATGCCTCGTCTCGAGGTAACGGAGTGATTTAACACTAAATCTACTCAGCTAGGCGCGAAGCAAAATAACGAACAATGAAATATAAATAACGAATTTTAATTTAATCGGCTAATTTGAATTCTAAAATATATTTATCCTGTATAGTACTTTACAATTATAAGCTTTCAACTTTTAAAATATTTGTGTAGTTTTTTGTTTCAACACAATATGAACGAAACGTGATACGTGATAAAACAAAAGCGTTGGCATTCCTGTTTATTTTTATTTGTAGAGGGATCTCCTACGGGTTTTTTCAATGATTTTAATTTAATAATGCATCCATTATTGTAATCAAATATATTTTAGTGAATATTTTTTTTAGTTCGTATACAGATTTTTACTATGTAAATAAAATTAAGGTTTTCTTTTTACGTTTTAAAAGTTCATTCTACACTTATGAAAAATAATAATTTATCAGATAATTTTTGCAGTTTTCAAAAAGTGGCGCAGGTTCAATCTTGCTATTTTTTATGTTTATATATTCTCTAAGATCTTATAAAAATAAATGAATATTGGGTATAAATGAGTATTTATTGGCTTATTGAACATGTGGCAGTTGTTGCTTCAATCCTCATTTAGGATTTTCGTACCCCTGACTTTAAAGTAATAAATAGAGTGAATATTTTCTTTTTATTCTGCAAAAACATCGATAAATATAATTAAGTATAAAAAAGAAGGAACTTTAGCTAAAAAACATATAATTGATTTTTATAAAACGTATAAAAAATATATGGCTTATATATAAAACGCATTAACAAAATTATATAGCTTTCAAGAGGTACAGATTCGATTTCCGCTACGCTTAAACTTCTAATAATATTTTTTCTTTGTTAATATGACATAACACTTGAAAAGTGCTAAGACATGTTTTATTATATTTTGTTTAGGCCTGAAGACAGCGGCCAGTATAGGTGCAGAGTGGATTTCATAAAATCCCCCACCAAGAATACACGACTCAATCTCACTGTTCTTAGTAAGTATTATGTTAGTAATATATTAAAGTATGACTGTATAATCGATTGGTTGTAGGTTCGATCCTCACTCTAGGAAATTAAATATTTATTTACGTTTATATTTAAATTTCCTCGCTCTGGTGGTGGTGTGGTGTTGAGTTCCGCCACTCAACACGCAAAGCCTCCAGAATTCGACGGAAAGTAACGTCGAAGGGTAATATAATATTAAGACACTAGGTTTCCTCTGCCTACCCTGCTGTGTGCTGGACACACGTGTAAAGTTTTTTTTAAATTAGTCAATCTTAATATAATTTCTTAAAGATTTCTTCATAATATAAAAAAAAAAATATTTAAAGATTTCATTTTCATTCCTTTTCAAGATAAACCTTTGAAAGTTTTTTCTTTGTAGTTTTACAAAAGTCTCAGTATGGTAATAAGCGAATATGTAAATAAAAAAAACACATATTATTACGTTTTTTTTAAATTTATATTAAAGATTAATAGAAAAAAATTACATTAGACCATAGTGGCGCAGCGACGTAGTCTCTCACTGTAAACGCAACGGATGGTTCTGTGGTTCCCACTCGGGAGATGTAGTATCTTCATTTCCTCGCTCTGGTAGCGAGACAAAGCGCGGCGTGTCACTCAAATCAAGTCAAGTCAAATTGGGCGACGCGTGAAGAACGAGGTGTCTTAACACTACTTTCCCTCGATATACTGTGCTATGATTGGAATACAACGTGCAGCTATAAATGTGTAGAAATAAATATATTATACAAGTTATATTATCTGCAGTTCCTCCAGAACGACTTCTCATTCTGGACCAGTCGGGGGAAGAGATCAAAGGCGGCGTACTCGGGCCGTACGACGAGGGTACTGAAGTCAATCTAACTTGCGTAGCTGTTGGAGGTAAGCTTTTATTATTTTAAAGGCAATCATAACTTTGTATGTTTATTTGCATGTAATGTTTAAAGACTTTTGACTTCTGACGTTATTTTTTTGTATATATTTTTTATGATTAAGATAAATATGATTGACATTTTGGTCTTCAATGTCAACATATATTTTAATATATTCTTCTTATGAAAATTATATTTGAGATCAGTCATGACGCTAAGGCACAGGCGTGCGACAGTAAGCGCAAAAGGTTATGGGTTTGATTTCCACTTGAGGAACTGAAAAAAATAATATTGTTATTTCTTTGCTCTGGTTAGGAGACAAAGCGTTGAGTTCCTCCATAAACTATCAATACCTCTAAAAGTTCGCGATAAATGGAAATGATGATGATGAATGATGATGATATGATGAAACGAAAGTATCTTACTGGGAACGGAGAATCTTATTACTAGGTTCCCATACTCCCTCTGCCTATTTTGGTATGTGCGTGATACAGCATGAAGCTAATAAAAGAAAAGAAACACATTCATAGCTGTAGAGCTCCTCTCTAATAGGACTTATATGCTACTACGCCTTCTTAGTCTATTAGACACCAGAGGTAAAAATGTAATAAGTTATATATATATAAATGTAATACGTTATATATAAACACCAAGCAATGCCTCCAGAATTCAGCAGAAAGTGGGGAACGGAGTGTCATAACACTACGTTCCCTCTACCTAGCCTGCTAAGTGCGAGATACAGCGTGAAGCTGATTTATTTTATTTTTTTATCTAAACAGCTTTGACTAATACTAATATATTACTGATGAAGCTAAATTTGCTATTATAGAATATTGTGATTCTAAATAGAGCATAAACGAACATTTCTAGTATTAAATAACATGATTTATGCAACATTTATGAAACAATGTATCATTTTGGCAGTTTAATATTCAGAATTCATAATTTTTACAATTGTTATATTATGTACAATTATTTTAATAATTGTTTGAGTGTAAATGCTAGGTTTTTGAACATGACGTCTCGGTATTTGAATCTACGTACCATGGACGGTTTTGGTTTTCTTAAAAAAACTTTCTTCCCTACGAGTGGATTTTTCCGTTTTACACGTGGGCAAGTCCACTCGTATGTACCACAAAAATCCACTCGTAGAACTTTCTCTAAACTCGTTGAACTAGGGTGGTACGAGAAGAACGGAGTGTATTGACACTAGCTACCCACAGTAGCCCTCTACCCACACTAGGTACTATATGCAAGATACAAATATATAGGTTTTATATATTAAGCGTGATATCTGAGAGTAGAGAACGTATATATTGTGATTTCTCTACATTATAAAACAATGTAACGTAATATTTAAAATGGTTTTTATTTTAACAAGAAATAGTTCTACTTATTTTTGAGCATCATCCTGTATCCTGCACAAAGCGGAGGGAACTACTTAGTATTAAGACAATCTGTTGACCATTTTTCGCTTAATTCTCTAGATATTGTGTGTGGAATGGTAAAATTCGACACCGCGCTGTGTGCCTCGACATCAAAGCGAAGGAATGAAGGTATTATATTATATTCAATTTACTCGAGTGGAAATCGAACCCACAACTTGTCGTGTATACAGACATACTTAGCGCACCTGCGACACGACTGGCCTATAAATTAATACTAGAAATACCGTAACGACTAGTAAACGCCATTACAAATTAACTCGAACACTGACATCAAATCTCAATTAGTCAATCCACCTAACTAAGCTTCTGCATTTCATTATCCTTTCATCAGAAGATCAAAGGGATGGAATGTCTTTGATTTGATTGACATTCGCATATAACGTTGATATGCCGTACAAGATGTAGACTTCGAATTACAAATTAATTATATATTACCATAGGCCTCCTTTTTTACATATAGTACTACAGCAGCGTTGAGTTCCACCACTCAACTCGGAATGCATTAAAAATTCGGCGGTAAATGGGGAACCGAATGTCTGCATTAGGTTCCTTCTGCCTAAGTTTTTAAAATTTTGTTACATATATTTTTTTACGTGAAGCTAAAAATTCCTGTTAAGCCACTTCCGTTCCTCACTTTCTGCTGAATTCCTAAGGCATTGCATGTTAATTACTGCCGCGCTTTGTCTCGTTACTCGAGTGAAGAAATTAAAAATTAAATATTTCATTTCCTCGTGTGGAAATCGAACCCACAATCTGTTGCGCTTACAGTTTTTGGTTTATACCCCCATGAATTAAAAAGGTATAGTTTTAATAAAGTATTTGAAAGAAAAAAACATTATGACGTCGTGCTCATAGGAATCAAACATCTAAGTTGACCGATTAAGCAATAAATCTACGTTTGAATAATAAATTGTAGCTGTGTCGTGCGTGACACATTCTAAGTGCTCAAGGTGCCTTTTGAATCAATAGTTTTTGAGATTAGTGCAACCAACCAAACAAAAACTTCTACTTTATAATATTAGTATACATTCCCCACATTGATACTGCTTTGTCAGTCAGTAATACGCCACAATGCCTTCAATTATTTCCTAAGCCTTAAATCAAATTAAATTTAAGAAAAATTTAGGATAACAGGTAAAAGTATAAAAAAAATAGTTATTTTTAATCTTACAATATCTTTCTGAACGATGAAGTTATTTTAAAAGCCCATGAAAAGAACGACTAACTTTATGTCGAAGTCTTCACGATAGCAAATATAGAAAAAAAAAGTGTTATATAGAGCGTAGCTGTCATCCGGATTCCTTTGGAAGACTTCCAAAAAAGTTTCATCGTCTCCAGAAAGAAGATTTTGCGTTAAATCTGTTGGAGCGTTATTGCGAGTAAATTTATGTATGGTCGAATAAATACATGTATAGAAAAATAATGTTTACGTTTTGGGCACGCGTGGGAATGATTTCCTTTAATTTATTTGCTCCGATAAAGCAACTGGAAAATTGAGAATGGAGTGTTTTAACATTACCTTTCTCCATGCTTATGTGGAATAAAGTGTAATCCTAAAAAAACAAAACAGTTTCATACCATTATCTATAAAAATGAGCAAAAAAGTCACGTGATGTATGGGAGTCCAGATTAATTATATCTAATTATATTTATTAGTATTTGTTGTTACAGCGAACAAACAGAAATATATCATTCAGTGAAATACAGCCAGGTGGAGTATTATTAATAGGATCAGTGGAGTTTTAGTAATAGGATACAAAATTCTAAAAGTAAAATCCTAAATATGTACAGTTTGTTAAGTACTTATATGTTTAAATTCGTATTCTATTTATTTAGGGAATATAAATATTATTTGTGATTTTCAACATTCACATCAAGACGGTTAATAGACAATTTTTAACCATCATATCAATTTTTAACCATTCGTTCTACCGTACAAAAGTGTTTGCAAAAAGTGTATTTGAATAAAGAATATTTTAAATTTTAAGTTTCAAATAAAACACCCACCTTTATCTGAATGCTAAAGCCTACAATCAAAAATCTTTTTTATTTTAACTATCCGATCAGAAAGGAATCTGAAATCAGCGTATTTACTTAATCACGTGCCAATTTCACCATAGACATGCACAATGACAGCATTGTAATGATAATAATAAAAAAATCAAATCCAAATAAACACACGACAAATTAATGAAAAGAATATAAGCAATGATTTCATATTAAAATAACTCCGAATTTTCAATAAATATTTCACAGGAAAAAAATTAGGGTATGGGGATAGTAAAAACAATAGATATAATACCTTCAATGGTATACTTGATGAAACAATTGAATTTGTTAATTAAGCAGCACCTTGAATAAGCGTTTCAACCCTTATCAAATATCATGTACCTTTGTTGGGAGTTCGAGGGTTGTTTAGCGAAATGGTCGTTTGGTTGATACGATTGACAGGAGGAAGCGGATACAGTGGGTTTTTGAGGTATTTGTTCTAATTAAAATTGAAATAAAATCATTCATTCGTCACACGGTATCCTGTACACAGAAGGGTAGGCAGAGGGAACCTAGTGTTAAGATATTCCGTTCCCAAATTTTTGGCGAATTCGGGAGACATTGCGTGTTGAGATTTGCCTCGGCACCAAATTGAAGAGACTAAAATATATGTCGCAAAGCATAAATACGGAACGTCAAATTGTTGGACTTGGGTGTGTTCAGAGGATGGCAACACTGTCAGTTGTCACTGTCAACTTTTAGGGATGTGGGGTGTATGGCGCATTGTTCTTATAATAGTGGGAACGAGCTATGCGGATCACTTCTCCTTCGATTGTTATTCTGCACGGTTGTATTATACGTCACTGACATCATTTGACTTCACCGCGTTCCTAGTACGAAAGAAGACCTCGAGTCAGAACCGCCTGCCCAGGCCCACGAGCCCCGTTTTGTCATATAAATTTAAATTAAATGAATATTTCAATTGTACTGGGGATCAAACCTAAAACCAGTCGTGTTGACAATCACACTTTGTACCACTGCGTCATAACTTACCTGTGAAAATAATATAATAAATTGAAATCAAATAATATGTTAAAACTAATGACAGCTTAAATTTCATTATTTTTTTAAAATTAATTTGACCATTTAATAAATGCAAACAATAATATTGATATATTATATCTACTTTCGTGTAACTTTAATTTATTTGGCCGCGGCAATTTTAATTTATTTAGGGTAAAAGTACAGGAAAATTATAATTTATTATTGAATATATTATTTTAATAATTATATTAAAATAATATATTAAAAATAATATATGTATTAAAAATATGAGAAGTGGTGATAACATGACTTCTCATATTTTTAATACAATAAGATTTTTCTAATCTAAACAAAAACGCCTTGATTGTAAAAAATTAAGGCAATCTCTTCCATAGTATTCGTTATTGTTGTTTACCCGTCTATGTTTTTCCCGTCAGTATTTTGAATCAAGCGTCCTTTTGTTTTACTCTTTACGGTTCTATTCGTAGCTCATTTCCTGTTTCGTTTATTATTTTTGGTTCTTTTTTTTCCCCTCGGATTTAGTAGGAGGTTGGTGCCCCAAATTTAGGGTAGGGTTCCCTTATATGCTATGTGCAAATGTGTGTAATGTTCTTACGTTGTGCTAGTTTCATCTTTTTTTTGCGTCATGTTATAACTTCATTTTTATTATATAGATTTTCTATTTTGAGTCTTTATTTAATATGTATAACATCGCTCACATTTTTGTCTTCCTCATTATATTTCATTTGAAACTAGAATAAAGGACATTTTTATATGAAATAGCTTAAAGGGTCGTCTTTAATAATCATACATTTTTCTGTATTATTAAAAATTTAAATTATAAGGCGTTATTCAAAGATAGAGGCGTTTTATTGAAAAGGATGTAGATTGAAATGTGAAGCTGTTTTTTTAATAAATAATTTAAAAAAAACAGCTTCACATCTGTTTCCACAATCAGGGTAAGCAGAGTGAACCTTATATTAAGACGCTCCGTTCCCACATTTTCGCCCAATATTTGACACCAATTTGCCTCCAAGAGGTAGAAAATGAAAATAATGCATATAACACTAATCTGTCCCCTGAGTGGGGATCAAACCCACCACCATCGTATTTCCATACAATAGCTGTCCAACTAGGTAATTACATATTAAATCTTATTAAGTGTTTTTTTTAATATACAGTTTTATTTGTTTGACACAATGTGGGACTGTAAACGTGATAGTTTGTGAGTTGAATTCCCACTCGAGGAAATGAAATATTTAATATTTTAATTTCTTGGCTCTGGTGTCGGGGCAAAGCGCGGCGTTGAATTCCGGCACTCAACACGCAATACTTCCAGAATACGCCAGAAAATCGGAAGTAGTATATCTTGATAGTAGGTTCCCTTTGCCTACCCTAGTGTATGAGATACGGTGTGATGCTGATTTATTTTATTTATTTATATAAAATAATTATATTTTAACATTATTTTATTAGGTCGCCCAGCTGCCAGAGTATCTTGGTGGAAGTCTCACGCATTGTTAGCCAATTCTGAAGCCCGAGCTGCCGTTTCCTTCACGCTACAACGCGCTGATCTGGGGGCCGACGTTACTTGTCAGGTAATGAACTGCTTCATATATGGTCATAATTTTTATCTTCACTTCTTTACTGAGAATATAAAAATAAATAATTCTGTTGTCTATTGTATGTAGAATGCAAAAAATTCTGTTCTCTATTGTATTGTATGAGAAGGCAGAAAACACTACCTTGCTATATAAAAAATGTACAACAACAAATAAAATGAAATATGATCTTTTTAACGAGTTTCCAATATGTTATGATCAATTATATTAACGTAAACGAAATGAAAGACTTTCAACATTCCATACAAAATGAAATTAATTATTTTGATTGTAAGAAGATCTATGAAATATGTATGAAATTACACCATATTAATTTTATGATATTATTATAGTTATTTACATGTTTTTCCTGGTTTTCGACTGCTTTAACTTTAATTTCAAATATGAATTACTAGTGCATTGCATTTATATCAACTGTAACAATACACTGTAATCTGTAAAAGCGTGCGACTGTAAACGCGACGTTCACTCGCGGGTTCGATTCCCATTCGAGGAAATGAAATATTTAATATTATCTCTAGACCTGGTAACAATTTTTTGATACATTGCGAGCAGTTTAATTCATTCTATTTACCAGAGAGGAGAAATGAAAATAATGTAAATATAATTATTTTCCGAGTGGTAATCGAAATCGCAATCATCGCGCTTACCGTCAGCTTCAGAGTAGTACTTCTTAGTCCTTAAAAGGTAAAGTATTTTCTTTAGAACACCTGTTTGTTACAGGCGGTGACGGATCCCTCAATAACGCCTCTCTCCGAGACGCTGACGATCGACGTTAACTGTGAGTTATTTTTGAAACCTATATTTAACTCATAAATTTTAAAATATACAAATATTTATTAAAAAATATTAAAAAAAAAAATAGTGTTTCTTTTATAAATTTACTTTGCCGTGTTATTGTGGTTGTTGTTGGTGTTGATGATGTTTCAAGCCAATTTTTAACATGAGTACTATTTTTACTTCAATTCGTTATGATAATTGACGATATAGATATCGACTAAATTTTAGATGCTAACATAACCAATGTTCATAGTGAACTCTGGTGTTGTTGCACAAATGCCGTTCGATTGATAGATCTTCATTTCTCCAAACGAATTCAACTCTCGAAATGAAAAGGTGAAAGAGGGAAACAAAGTGACTTAACATTTTTAAAATGTTTAAAGGGTTATTTCACACTTAAAAAGAAAAAAATATTTATTAAGAAAACGTATAAAGCTTTGAACATAGCGGGATTTGAACCTGCGCCTCTTTGGAAACCGTCCAAGCACTCTGAATTTAATTACTTTTATATTGTAAAAATTGTAACTTCAACATTCACCTACAATTTTTTCTGTATTAATTCGGTTTAAATTACAATAAATAAACAACGCTTTGTGATTTTAACAATATTCATTTTTGTCATCAGTTTTAATTAAATAAGAAACACACTATAACAAACCACATTCGTACTACCACAAAATAAACACGCATATGGTACTTGTTTACAACTAAATATTAAATCAATAATTTATCATTAAAAACGAGTACAATCATTTTATATTACTGCATAGTTTCATCTAAATCAGAAATAGACATACATCCATTCTCATGAAGTTATTCTCGAAAAGGCTTATTTTAAGCCTAAAAATGTCACGTGCGTTGTTTTGTGTATTTTTTTTAGATATTCGCCTTTTATTTTTAGAGTTCTATTCTGCTTTTTGTCTAAATCACTGGTTCCCAACCAGTGGTCCGCTAACGATTTTAATTTTATGACTGGGGAGGAAGTTTTTGTTTGATTATCACAGTTAATTTTTATTTTACCTACATGCAAAGTGGTCCCTGCTACCAAGAACGATACAAAAGTGGTTCTTGATCAAGAAAAGGTTGGGATTCCTGGTCTAAATGAAGAAAATGAAGAATACAATAGTCGTGGCGCAGGGGCACAAAGTGTAACTGTAAAATCGACTGGTTGTGGGTTCGATCACCACTCGAGGAGATGAAATATTTATTTTCATTTACATTTTCATTTCTTCGCTCTAGAGTCGAGGTGAAACGCGGCGTTGAGCTCCACCACTCTATAAGCAAAGCCTTAAAAATAAGGGAAAAAGTAGAGAATAGAGTCTTAATGCCAGGTTCGTTCTGCTTACCCTGCTATGAATACAAGCTATTTTATTTATTTATTTGAAAATGATGTAAGCATTTTAATGTATTATAAGAATTGTCTTGAATAAGATAATCTAAATGAAAAAACAAGTCATTTACAAATGTATATGTATATATATGAATGTTTACTGAAATCACAAGTCATTTACAAGTTGCACACGACGGCGGTAAAATTAAACACTTTTTCTCTTATTTCCATCAAAAAAAAACATATTAACCACAGACACCCTAATATATTACATTTCCACAACCAAACGCATTCAATGTTAAAAAAGCGGCAACTCGACGTCGAGATCTTTTTCTTCTTTTTATCAATACGTAAATAAATATCAACGAACTGGATTTTAACTTATGTTTCCTGTACAACCTCATTTCTTGAGGACAGACCTCTAAATACATTCATAAATTTAAAACCCCTCGCATAATATTCAGGCGATTTTATATCAAAGAGATTTTTATCAAAAGTTCGTTTTAATTGACAGCTAGATGTATTATACTTCGGGTTTTGCTATTGACTTCGAATGTAGATTTAAAGGGAAATAGAATACAGATATTTTGTTTTATTTAAAAAAAAAAATTATTCATGTTTGTTTAGTTCAACACATTATCTCGGAAACTACTGTTGTGCCTTGTTGGTGTTGAATTATTATTGAGACGATAGTCTATTTATTGAATTTCTAGTGTTAAAACACTCCATTTTTCTCTGTATTTTCTGTATGTTGAGTAGTGGAACTGACTGCTGCACTTTGCCTCCCAGTGGGAATTATTAAAATGGGATATAACGAAATGTATGTTTATGTATCCAAAAATATCTCTGCCTCAAACGTTGTTAAAAATGTCAAATTACCAAACAAAAGTAACACAGAAATAGAAAAAAAAGTCAAAAATAATCTTGTTTATCGATACGATTTCTTCTAAAAGGGGATTCTTTATATATAAAGATACAAATCAGAATAACCTAATTGGCAGTACGTTAAAGTCCATATACCCTTTTCCTAGTAACAGTGAAATATGGATTTAAGGTAGCGAATTCCTGTGAGATCTAGATATTGGCAACCGTTTAATTTGTAAAAGGACCGATCTTTTAAAGAATGGAACTAAAAAAAGAGCTTGATGCTAGTAAAAGAATAGTGAAAGAAGAAGAGAGAATCTAATGTTAAGTGATTCTGTTGGCTGTTAGAATTATACTCATTGAAATGAGTCATATTTTCTGCATTGGTCTGGGAACAAAATAAAGCGCGGTGTTTGGTTCCGCCATTCAACACGCAGTGTCAAAATTTTAACGGAAAAATGGAGAACCGAATGTCTTAACATTACGTTCCCTCTAATTATAATTATATCAGCTCCATGCTGTAGGCGGACGGGAGCACGCAGCAAAGTAGGCAGAAGGAACCTAGTGTTAAGACATTCCGTTCCCCTACTTTCTGTCAGCTTCTGGAGGCATTGCGTGTTGAATGGCAGAACTCGACACCACGCTTTGCCTCGACACCAGAGTGAAGAAATGGAAATATAAATTTAATTAAATATTTCATCTCTTCGAGTGGTGGGGATCGAACCCACAATCAGTCGTTTATACTTTGTGCCGCTGCGCCACGACACCTCACGTTTACAATATACGGGTTACAGTGAAAAATATATATGTCATAGTAAACGTGAATACAACTGTTAAACTACAAAACATACCTGCAATATACATATAAGGAAAAGTTAAAAATGTTTACTAAGCTTCATTCAGAGCTTAAAGCTTCTAAATTTCCTTTATCTCCATTATTTAAATCAAATCTCTCTCTTTCTGTATGAAGAATAATTTATTCCCCAAGATGTTGACTTTGAAACAAAACAAGATAAATTACTTGGAAATGTTGTTATGTGTATGTTAGCGAACCCCACTTTACACCATGACAGTCTTATTAATAAATTTTATATTTCTCTCTTCTTTGTTTATTTTTTTATCTTCACGCTGTATCTTGCGTATAGGAGAGTGGGCAGCAGAAGGAATTTAGTGTTAGACACAGCATTACCAGAGAAAAGAACTAATATTAACATTTTTTTTTAATCGTTCTTATAATAACATTTTTACTGCTCCATTTTATTATAAGTAATTTTCTGTTACGTAATATTACATATTTATATTTTTGTTCGCTTTTGACATATTTCTGTATGTATGAATATAAGACGGAGAGTGAAATATGTATCAAACTTTATTTCTGTTTAGACTGACAATGTTATCGTTGTCTATAATTATATACATATAATTAATTAATTTTGATTGATTGATACTGCTGGAGGCCCTAGTGGCATAGTGTCACAGTATCTGACTGTAATTGCAATGGTCGTAGGTTTGATTCCTATTCGCGGGAATTAATTATTTTCATTTTCTCGCTTTTAGAATAAGAAAAAGTGCGCCATTGAGCTCCGTTACTCAACAAGTGATGTAAAATTTAACACTATGTTCTCTCCGCCTGCTCTGCTATGCGGGATACAAAGTGATTGATACTTAAACTCTTAAAGTATACCTTCTTAAAATATATTAAGCTTTTAAAAGAATATTTAGAACAGATGGTGGTTTATTCATTATTCAAAGAAAAAAATCTTATTAACTTTGACGCTGACTTCATTACAAATTGAATTTTAATGATGGGGTAGTAAAAATTGCAAATGCGAATCCTTCTGAATACTACTGGTTCCGGATGCTTCTAAATGTTATCTTTGAAATAACGTTATTTATTTAACTAAAAGTAGATTAGTAGATTGACTGTAAGTTTGAAATAATGACAAAAGAAAATTGTACATTTATTTTTTTATAGCTTTTCTAATTTTTCTACATATTTAAGGTTAAACCTTTTTATAATTACAATACTTTCTTATTATTAGGATACTCATAGATTCCAATTTCAATGATCCAATTTTAATATAGAAAAAAAGGAAACTTAGAAGTAGAACTTAGAGCACGTACGTACTTAGAGTTTAAGTTTACAATAAAAAAATCCATTAGCTTTTCCCCTGCCTATTTTAGGGAGTTATGCACGTAAAAACCGGTAATAAATCTCTTTATTGTCTATTTTCTGCCTTTTGGTAACAAAACTTGTTTATAATAAAGATGGTGTGTTCACGGAACCTTAAAATTATTTATTTAATTCTCCTGTCACAGGTAGCGCCCATTAAGTTATATTAAAATCGTATTATGGATCATGCGTAAAAATTACACCATATAGGGTTAAATTTAATCAGTCTTAGTATATTATTGCGATTAATGATTTTTTAAAGATTTTTTGGCAATATAGGGTGTTTTAGAGGTGTTAGCAGTTAGTATATGTCGGCTTGTTCTTGTTTTTGTAAATGTGATGTCATTAAAAACATAAATTTGATGTGAGAGCCAAGTTAAACGTTTAGTAATGCTTCATTATTCGAGTTGACAGATAAAAGAATGGGATATCTATATGGGTGCCGAGTTCTACGTTCACTCAGAATAAAATTCAAACTACATTTTACTTGATAATTTTTACCCACAGGTTTTATTATGTTTGTAAGTCCCTGTACTTTCAGTTAATATTGCTCTATTAGATTGATATTTGATTTGGTGCCTAATGATTGTTCTAACAAAACTTTCAAAATTTATTTTATTCCTTTATAAAACGAAACAGGGTAAAAACTAAAACGTAATTGTTTCCTAAATGAGATTGAACCTACAGTCCCACAGCTTTTGTGTGTCCTGGAGTTAATGTATTCCAATATTTTGTGACAAACATACAGTAGCACATACATTGCAAATAGAACAAACTCCATTTCAATTTGTATAGTAGTTCAAAATTCGAGAGAGCGTCAGCGTTTTGTGGCGACGAACTAATTTGAAGTACAAACGTGAAAAGCCGCAGACAAAAGCTTGTTTATTTAGCCAACAATACTTTAATACACACGTCTTTATACGTGTGTATTAAAGTATTGTTGGCTAGTTAGTAATAAAGCAATCTAAAATCCTAGGGATTTTCAGTTTGAAGAGAAATTACAGAATGGTATTTTACTGATGGAATTTATATATTTGATTTTTTTCAGCTTTACGTTTTACGCTTCAGTCTTACACTTAGCTTGAATTCGTGTTGAGTGGCAGAGTATAAAAAATCGTACTGTTAGGGTTCCCTTGGGAACTTTTATAAGATCTCTTTTATTTAATAGAGTACTTTCGGTTAACATAGAATTATGAAGTTTGGCGCCTAGTATCTACAAGTTGTACTAGTTTAGAAAAAAATTTAAAACTATACATTTGTGATTAAATCCTTCAAAATAATAGCCTTAAAAGGGGGCAAAATTTGATATTAAGGCTGCTAGTTCAAGTGGTATCAGATGAAAAACTTGGAATCCTCAATTTTTGTAAAGAACTCTTGGTGGGCAAGCTCGACTCGCACTTTGTCTAGTTTTTTTTTTTGTTAAAGTCTGACCCAATGTGCTACGATTGCCTCATATATCCAGTTTGATTAGAAAAACACATTAAAATAAGCAACAATCGAGTCAGTCGAACTAAAAAAATAAGAAGAGAACTCCTGTTTTATTTACAATTATACATAAATAAATGCCGAGAGCAGAGCGGAGAGCGGAGTGTTTCAATACTATTACGATATAAAGAGTAAAGCTTATATACTTTATGTAAATATATTTACCATCTATTGAAATCATTTCAAATACATGTCAAGTACACGCTAATTTCATAATCCTGTTACCTGAAGCGTTAATCAAAATTGACACGTAAACAGATTCAAAGGCCGTCAAAATGTACAAATTTAGGCTAAATCATGCTTCAAATGATAACTTGTTGACGTTAAATGATATTATTCGATGGAAAAACTCGAGGAAATGTAATATATTTAATATTTTTATTTTCCTTGTTCTGGTAACGAGGATTGACCGGCGTCTCCGCCCCTCACTCAACACGCAAAGTCGGCGGAAAATGGAGAACTGAAGTGTCTTAATGGGAACGCAGTGACTTAACATTAGCCTCCCATATTTCTTCAGCTTACAGTGATATTTGTTGGAGACGTGGATGGCGCGAAAGTAAAAAAAAATTCTAACTGATTTCAAAAAGGTTATCGTACTTATTAAGAAAATGTATAAAATTTGAATATGTTTTTATTGAAATGTAGTGTGAATATTACGCCAACTCAGGTAAGTCTAAGGTCCATCAAAATCGGTTCAGTAGCTTTTGAGATATATCCATATCTCAAACACCCATTTCTGACATATCTATGAAGTTTATATTTTCAGTACAAATATATTGTTAATAAGTTTGATAACACTTAAACGCTAATTAACGTCTCTATGTATGGCCAAAAGTTACAACACGTAAAATTTTACACATTAGGAATTATTTATTTCAATATTTTCTCTACAGTACGTCCACTATGGGTTCGTCTATTGGGCGGTGCAAGGCCTTTAGTAGCGGGCAGAAGCGCTGAGCTAACCTGCGCCGCCGCTGGAGCACGACCAAAGCCCAACATTTCGTGGTGGAAGGGAGGCACTAAACTAAATAGTGTTAAAGAAAAAGTGAGTATTGATTTTTTTAGCTTAACGCTGTATTCTTATAGAGGATGTAGGGTTAAGACACTCCATTCCCTATTAATACATTTCGTACGCTACTTTTCTTTGTATTCTTTAACTTGTTACTAGCTCGAGGAAAATGAAAATATAACTTATTTTATTCTTCCAATGGGAAACAAACTTGCATCCGTCTTGCTTACAATCGCTCGTTCAGCTCAGTAATCAGCGCGTTGGACGCGTTTCCAAGAGGCACCGGTTCGAGTCCCGCCAAAACTATTGTATGTCCAAAACTTTTGTACGTTTAGTATTCATATTTTTTTCTACCTCTTACTTTGACTAAAACATTCCCATTGAATAAATTAAATATGTTAAAGCATTTTATTCCTAGTTAATACTTTTTAAAAATAATACATAACTTTTATATTGATGAACCGAAATTCAAATTAAATAATGATTGAATTTTAAGAGAAACTTCTTGAAATACAATAATGAAAACTGCAATGAAAATAGTTAAGCCATTTTTAAGATAACGTACACACGTACATATAAACAGACAAAAAATCTAAATATATAAAGGCTAGTAGGTACAAAAAAAATGTCCCAAGAATACTTAATTTCATACCATATATTCCATGTACAGACAACCAATTATATTTTTATTATATACATATTGATGTTCTTTTTTTACCAGGTATCACCGGACGGTAACGTGACGAGAAGCACACTGACATTCGTACCAGTTATCGAAGATGCGGGAAGAGTTCTGTCATGTAGAGCTTCACAACCGTCTTTACCCCACTCTACACATGAAGATGGCTTCAAATTGGAAATACAACGTATATGTTTTTTAAATATTTCCTTACTTTTTTAGCTTATCAATTACATTGCACATTAGAAATATGGAACCTGGTAACCTAGTGATCAGATATTCCATTCTCATCAAGACACTTCCGTTCCCCACTTAATAAATATCCGAATTGTAGAGGTGCGTATTAAGTGCTGTAATCAACGCCTAAATAGTTTATAATAATTCATTACCACGAGTGGGAATTGAACCCACAGCAGTCGACGTCGATGGCCTCAAATTATTTAAATGATGAAATCCAAGTAAAATAACAGTAAATGCAAGTACAAAAAATATAAATACAAGTTCTCTTAACAAGCTTTCAGAAAAGCCCTGTAAAAAAGACATACTATAGACATTTCTTGATTGGTCCAATCTCTTTAGGATCTATCTGTGAAGTAGATTGAAAAGGTTTTTTTTTCTGTTTTATTGAACTCACAACTACATATATAATAGAGGCTTTGATTCGAAATAGATTTATTCATTTGAATAGAATATTAAAGCAATTGAGATTTCTTGTCATTTTGGTTTGGTAAATATTAAAGTGCTGTGTTACACTTTATTTGGGATACTATATTAGTGTTAAGATACTCCGTTTTCGATGGGAAATATTAAAAAAAAACATTACATGAGGGTGTCCGTAGCGAATAGGGACAACTAGATTATGAGAGTGTCAATTTTGGATTGGATCCCCACTAGGAGTGATGTTATTTTTCTTCCTTGTTCTGGTAGACAAAACACGGCGTTCTGCCACTCAAGTATAAGAGCGAAAAAGAAAAGTCTGAAAAACGGAGTGTAGGAGATATTTCATCAGCATATCCCAATTTGCGAAAAAAGAATAATGAAGCGTGTTATAAAAAATGTATGTGAGCTAATAATAAATATATGTGAGTAAAGCTTATGTTTTACTTAAAATATTTCTTATTTTATCCAGACTTGCCAGTGGTAAAACTAGAACTTGGTGCCAATTTGGATGCTACTAGAGTTGTAGAAGGTTCTGATGTGTATTTGGACTGCATGGTTCGTGCCAACCCTTGGCACACTCATGTATATTTTACCCATAATGTAAGTATTACAATTTTAATGTTCAAAATATAAGCTTTTTGTTATATAATATTAAGAATATTAAATTAATTTGTAAAATAAATAGTAATCAGTCTTTTAAATTCAAATGTTTTTGTGTTTATATTTTGTGCTTCTTAACATCCTTTTTTTCACTCGCTATTCGCGATATACTTTATGCAGAAAACAATTCCAGAAAGTACCTTTTTGCAGTTACTCAACGCTATCTTTACATAGAAGGTACAGGAGAAAAAATGTTATTGGTGTTATGAATGTAATGGAAGCCATAACAATATATATTTTTTCTATTTTTTTTTGTTTGCCTGTATTTTGTGAACATTTATCTTAAAAAGTATTAAATTTTGCCGACCGACTCTTAATATTGTGTGCGTATTTCATTTAATTTGCTTTATTAATAAAAACTTTATTAAAATATAAAATATTTACTTAAACTGAATTGCTATAAAACAATTATTTGTTTCAATTGTTTTATACTTTGTATTGAATTCACAACCAGTCATCATTTGTGCCCCTGCGCCACCACTAACTAGACTTCTTTTCTAGTCGCCTCGCGTTTCTAGTCGTCATTAAAATAATAGTTCTATTCTATTTCGATACAAACTAATTTCGCTTCAATGGCTCAAATAAAGAAATTAGTTAATATCATTAAACTAAATCTACTCAGTCAAATCAAATATTTTATCTATATACATACAAAAAACAATTATTTACTCTTATCGCTATTATGGATATTATTAGATACCAAACCGATGTGAATTATGTATTGATTTTAATTCCATTAACGCTAACTCAATAATTGAAAGTTATCATTAAATCAAATTTGATTTGGAATTAAATAAACAATATTTGAAAATATATCTGAAATTGGATATGTATATTATAATTAACACCGGGCCACTAGCCCGGTGGTGCAAGGGTGTAACTGTAAACGCAGCACTGAAGTGGGACGATTTCCACTTCTCGGGGGATTCAATTTTTTAATATTATCATTTTCACGATCTGGTAACGAGACAAAGCACAGTTTTGAGTTTCTCTACAATGCCCCGAAAATTCGGTACAAAATTGGGAAAGGAATGTCTTGACACTAGGTCACTAGATTTTGAAAAATTAAAAAAAAATCTTAAATAATAAATCTATTATCTTATTATAATGAATCAGTTTTTGGTGCTAAAAGTGCATCTTTTCTTATTGGTAAACTGGAAAACAATGAGCTACAATCCGTGAATGACCGATCTATCTGATTTTCGTTTGCATAAGGCTAGTTTGAAGCCTATGATTGAGTTTCGGTGTATCGTTGACGTTCCGTTGACGACCGTAACTGTCGGGCATTTGCCAGTTAGTATTCATGTGATTCAGAAAAGTTATTTGTCATAGATGATATCATTGGTCTATTTGTTGAACTTGCGGCCATTGTGGCTCAACAGTACAGTGTCTGAGTGTAAACGCTACAATTGTGAGTTTAATTCCCAATAGAGTGAATATTTTTTTTTTTTTTTTATTTTCTCGCCTTGGTATCAAGGTATCTCTGAAAGTTGATAAGTAGCGAATGAAGTGCCTTGTGAACGTAGTGTACGTTTTCTCTGTCTATTCTTTTACGAGCTAAAAAAATACTTGTTTTGTATTGAGCGTTCCACAAAATATTTTCTAAGGAGCAAATTGTATTAAACGAAAATTGAAAATGAAATTTGGTTCTGCCGTATCTCGCACAGAGCAGAGAAGACAGAGGGAATATTCTGTTATATGCTATGATTAGGGGATGCGTAAAGCAAAAATAGAAGAAAGTAATCAAAGTAAAATACAACAAAAAGCCTTTTTACATCCAACAGGGCACACCGGTAAAGGGCGGTGGTGGTGTCGTAGTGGCGAACCAAAGCCTGGTACTGCAGCGTATATCAAGACGTGTAGCTGGAGACTACGTGTGCGTAGCTAGAAATGCCCTGGGAGAAGGATTAAGCCAGCCTCTAGAATTAAATGTCAAATGTTAGTATTTATTTAGATCTTACTTAGCACTATTCAATATTTACAGTTTGTAAATTTGTTTATCAAAATTTCTCTCATTCCTGGATAAATTTCTCGAAATCCTCTTTTAGAATTTCTTATTTAAAATTTTGAAGACGATAATAAATAATAATGCTATTATATAAATGAAAATAATATTTGAGCAGCTTTCGGTTTATATTTTTCTAATCACTGCGGCGTTGTTATAGTAATAAATGATAAATCTACTTAAAATAATAGCTTTATTGTATTTAGAATTCATAGCATTTGATTTTAATTAATATTAAGTGTTTATAATTAGTTAAATCACCTTTAAAATTACTTTATTGTTTAATTGAAGTAAATTAATTATATCAATATTACCAAATTTAAGCTTTTAAACTTCTTATATAATGTTATGACGATGAAAATTTATCTATTCTATATCTATATCTATTCATCAAGTTTTTGTTAGATTTCTGTTATACAGGGTGGAAGTGTCAACACATCTCTTAATGAAACTCAATTTTAACTATTACACTATAAAAGCCTAATAAAATTTAAAAAAATACCTCAAAATGAAAAAAATGTTTTTTTAAACAAAATATGTAATACGGCATTTGTCAAGAACGACCCACGCACACAAAGTTGATTAACCGTTTGTAGTATTTTTATAGAAGTATGTGTTTATGTTATTTCTATCTATGAGTAACTGCGTCACACGAAATACAGGTATGGATAAACATCGTTAAATGAAAAAAATCCTACGTGTAAACTGTTGAGGTATGTTAACTGTTGAGGTTGAGTTAGGAATCGGTTTAAAATATTTTACCCTATATAAGTTCCCGTAAAAGGTGCGCTGTCACTTTCACCCTGTATAACTAATTACATTTTAAATTTATCACATAATAAATTAGGTAAATTAAAAAAAATGTCATCATCAGACACTCCATCGTGCAAGTCACCACAACCAATGGCGTTAAGAGCGGCTCGAGGAGAAACAGTTGAAATAGATTGTGAATTAGATGCCAATCCTCAAGTATGTATTAAATTATAAATATTTTATAAAATTATTATATTGTATGTACTAAATATTTTATAAAATTTTAAAGACCTTTGTGGCGCACATGCATAAGCGTACGACGTACTCGAGAAGGATTCGATTTCCACTCGCTGAAATAAAATATTTAATATTTTTATTTCCTCACCCTGGTAAAGAGGCAACGCGCGGCGTTGGGTTTTGCCGCAATGTTTCAGGAACTCGGTGAAAAGTGAAGATGGAAAGTTTCTCAATGGGGAAGAAAGGTTCCTAGGTTTCCTGTGCCTAATCGACCGTGCGAGATACATCATGTAACTGAGGAAAAATAATAAATAAATAGCCTAACATCTATTAATATAGAAATATTTAAAAAAAAAAATAATTAAATTAGCTTCACACTGTATCCCGCACACATCAAGGTAAGCAGAGCAGGAACCTAGTGTTAAGACACTCTGTTCCCCACTTTCTGCCGAATTTTGGAGGCATTGCGTGTTCAGTGGCAAAACTCAACGCCGCCGCAACCGCTCAAATTTATAAAAATGAAATAGAAATATTTTATTTTTATAAATTTATTTTTTATAATCAAGCCTTCGTAATTAGTAAAGACATAATTGATCCACAAATATCAATTTCTTTAACCCTAGAGGCCCAATCATACGTAAAGATTACACAAATATTAAATAGCTTTTTCTTTTCTTAGGTTTCTGGTTACAAGCTATTTTTTGCATTTATTAATAAAACACAGATTAAATTAATAAATACGATATATTCATGATAATTAAACATTCATAGTACTTAACCCGAATCATAGAATAAAAGCATAAAAAATTAACAATTCGTATTTTTTAATATTGCTTAATTAGTCTTATATAAAAAAATATATATTATACAGTCTTTACAAATATCTCTTTTGGCTTTTTCCTATTTGCAAAACTGCGCTTTGGTCATCTGCATTTTTTATATCATAAAATTCGCGATAACATTCTTTAGTTCTGGCTTTTCAATAAATAGTATTTTCTGGAAATGTCGGTACCATATTTTTTTAAATATTTTTTATATTTCGTTTGGTCCTTTTCAATGTGGTTGCTATTAGTTACTTTTGTTTTTGCAATCAAAACTGTGCTCATTTTTTTAATAAAATCTATATGACTTGTTGGTTTATCTTAATCAATTATCTTATCGTGACGGTATAAGATAAAAGAGTTCACAAAATCGATATTTGCCACCTATAAGTCTTTTTGGAGACATAGAGGAATATATCTGATCGAAAGAATTGCTGGTCTCAGATACCTTTGCTTCTATCTTTAATACAATCGACTATCACATCTTCGTTACAACTCCTGACATCATCTTTAACTACACGATTTCCTTGCTCGGAATCTGGATACAATCGTCGTCGTTTTCTGAAATTAAGCAAGCCTGGATTAGCTATTAACGGGACCCTATCTTATATTAAATCTTAACATATACTGCTATATAACAAATTTAGTAAAACAAATTGAGTAACTCAATTAAATGACAATAATAAGAAATTGGAAACAATTACAAAAGTTACAAAAACCGAATTATACGTCAAAATGACGTGTTACATCTTCGTTATACCAAATTGACGGAACTTACTGAGATGGCGCAAGTATGTCCTGCGAGGTCTCGACGGTCGCATAGTTTGTTTGGAAGTGAGTGATGAGCAGCGATCCGATGATAAACGTAAAGAAGGTAAGTATTTCGCGGCGGTATACGTCAAATTTACGTAGACAGTAGACGGGGTAGGTTTCTAGGGTTAATTTTCTAACAAATTTCGGTTTTAACGGAGAGAACCCAATACGAGTACTCCGTCGACAGTTTACCTTTATTTTTCTATAACAGGATCCTATGACGTACCAGTGGTGGCTGAACAGTACTACACACTCGAAATTGGAGTTAAATTCACAAGCAACGCACGCACAGAGCAGTCTCGGTGAGATATTAAATTTTTTTTTCAAAATATTTTTTTTATGTACCGTGTATAGTGTCGTGGTCTAGTTGTACCTTAACTAATATGGTGCCTCTTACACAAGGCTATAAATTGATAGAACTATTATAAAAAATGATAAGACTTCTTTTTTTTTAGCTTCACGCTATATCTCGCACACAGCGGGGTAGACAGATGGAATCTAGTGTTAAGACACTCCGTTCCCCACTTTCTGCCGAATTTTAGAAGCATTGCTTGTTGAGTGGCAGTACTCAACGCATGCCAACGCAGAAATGGAAATATAAATTTAAGTTAATATTTCATCTCCTAAAGTGGGGATCGAACCCACAACCAATCGGTTTTACAGTCACACTTTGTGCCACTG
>DVQM01000022.1:0-38044 GCA_018231645.1 Heliconius ricini | reverse complement strand
CGCGTCGGACTGCGCCTGCGCGCGGCGCCCCAGCGTGTTCATCATCACCGCCATCACGTTCTCGTGGACGCGGAGCACTCTGAATGGAGTGGATTGGAAATCAATATGTAAATAAATATACAAGCATACGACAGGAAGCGTGACGGTTGTAGGTTGCCCCTCGGAGGAATGAAATATTTCATATTTTCCTTTCCTCGCTCTGGTACATCAAAGCGCGGCGTTCAGTTCCGCCATTCGACATTCCTTGAGAACTCGGCGGAAAGTGAGGAAGTGTTTTAACGGGAACGGCACAAAAAGGAAGAATCATAATCATCATCCCAGCCTTATGTAAGCAAACTGCTGGAAATAAGCCGTTGTAGTAACTTAACCTGTTGCAATAGACGTAGTGTCGTGTAATCGCGGTCGTTAAACCAAGGTCGTTTGTAAAATTAAAAATAATATTAATATTAATTATCACCTTATCAAGTCTGGATGCTGGAAGAATGTGTGATTGTTCACCAGTTTCCTAAAATAAAATAACAGAAAAATACAAAATGTCTCTCAATTACTGTCTTTATATTATTTTAATATTGTAATAAAATAGTAAAAAATGATATCATCGTGTTGCCGCAGGACAGTGTCTAACGATAAAGTGAAAGTTTATTAGGATGGATGTTTGTTCTACATTTACAAAAGCTATTGAACGGATTTAAATAAAATTATACAACAATATAACTTATACACAAAATATCACATAAGCTTACAATTTATTCAATGATTTCGTATAATTTAGTCATAAAATAAAAATAAGCTTATGTGGGCGTAGCTTACCATAACCTCTTCCTCATTAGTTCCTCTTCTTCTTGACTCATCTGTACGGGCAGCAATGCTCTAATCTGACTAAGCCCAACCCACATTTCGGCGACGTCTTGTTTTGTTTTAGCATTGATTACATATGTCTTTTCTAAGGCACGTATTAATTCTCCTACCGCGTCGTATTGACGGACGAGTAGGCTGAAATTTATATTTTTCACTTAAAATTCTCTCATGTTTTATTCGGTGAGAGTATTCAAATATTCATTTGTACACAGTCTATTGTATACTGTGCAAGTGATTTTAAATCTCTATTTATTTTGAGAAATAAAAGTAACATACATATTTTTTTTTTTTCTTACCTAAACATTTCCCTTACAAGTTTAGGTGTTTCTATTTGCGATTCCTCCGCCCAAGTCACTATTGTTTGTATGAGAACTTTACGGAATTTTTCTTCTGGTGATTTCTTTGCAGGCTCTTCAAGTGCCTATAATTTCAAATATTATGTTATATTTTTATATTTGCTAGCTTCACGTGTAGCCGGGTAAGCAGTGACCCTTCTGTCTTAAGACACTCCTTTTTCCATTATTATTTTTAATATTTAATATAATAGAATAAACAAGGGATTTGCATAAAGTCATTATTCCCAAATATAATTTAATATTATTTTCATGTAAAAATTATAACGTGGCAAAATGAAACTTAAATAAAAGAATTTCATTTTACAAATATAATATGTTAAATGGCGGAATTTAACGCTGAATTTTGTGCAACAAGACTAAAGAATTGAAAATTGAATTGAAATTCTCTCAAGAAGAAATTCGATCAATAACCAACGCCTATGCAGGTAAATATTCCCGGCATCAATTATTGCTAATTCTTTTGAATTGAGGCCAGTCGTGGCGCAGGGCACAAAATGAGGCCGTAAACGTGACTGGTCGAAAATTACATTAGATACCAGAGAAGAAATGAAAATGAAAATATAAATATAATAACGAATGAAATATTTATTAGTATTTAATTTCATTTCTTCGCTCTGGTGTCGATTAAAGGTGCGGTGTTGAATTCCGCTACTTAACACGCTATGCCTTCAAAATTCGACAGAAAAGTTCGGGGTTTTGGAGTTTCTCAACAGTAGGCTCCCTTTGCTTATCCTGCTGTGCGCGGGATACAGCGTGAAGCTGATTTCATTTATTTTATTTTCTTAACTCTTGAATTATTCTACCTTTTATTGATGACAATAATAAAGAATCTTTATCTACCTTTTGCTCTTCTTCCAGCTCCTTAACAGTGTTAATTATGTTGTAAAGTTTGCCGATCGCACCTGGCTTAGCTTCGGGCTCTGATGATTCCTAAAAAATAAAAAAAAATAGATAGTCTATAATTTCAACAAATAATAAGACCGCTCAGGGGATTGAAATATGAAATATTTTCATTTCCTCGCTCTGGCAACGAGGCAAGAAGAAACATTAAGTTGCGCCATTGAGTAATGCCTCAAAAATTCGGCGGACAGTGGGAACCGGGAGTCATCATCTAGCTAACTTCAGAGTGGTCCCGACTGGTAGACCCTACTATATAATAATACATGCACGCTACTATACAATAATGCATCTACACTTCAAATTCTAATAAATAATTCGTAAATAAATACTAACGTCACCATCGGGCTCCTGTAGGGCATTTAAAGACACATGCGTCATTAAATTTTCATGGAATTCGTTCATTCTAGTAATAAGTTCTTCACCGCACGGACTATTTTCTGGATCGTCGTCTTCTAAATGTTTGAAACCTGAAGAATTTGGTACTAAATAGTTAAAGTATTTCAAGTTTTTCATTGTGCGTATTCCTTAACACAAAAAATAACAAAGAAATATTTATCCACTTTTTTATAAAACCAAAATCATCGTAAAAATATACGTTCCATTCAGCCTTAATATAACCGTAAATTTTATTCTCATTGTAATTTTGAAAATCTTTTTTCATGAGCTGCATCCCGCGCAAAGCATGGTAGGCAAAGTAAACCTGGGGACGTGGTGTTAAGACATTCCATTGCGATTAAGACACTTCCGTTTCCACCGAATCTTTAAGGAATTGCGTGTTGAGTTGCGGAATTCAACGTCGCGTTTTGACTAGTTACCGAAACAGAGAAATGTTAGTATTAAATATTTCATCCTCACGAGTGGGAGGGAATCAAACCCAAAAGCGCCGAATTTACAATTTCAAAAACATATTATAAAAAAATATAAGTTAAACGTACTAAGTATAGCGTTCATCTGCTCTCTTGGTGGACAACGAAACTCCTTGGTCTTCTTAGCGGCGACTGCACTTGGTAAATCAGATTGCTTGATTTCCGTGTAACGTCTAAAAATATGTACAAATTCTTGAAAAAAAAATTTACAAATACTTAAATATAATAATATAACAAAATTTACATAATTTTTCGTCATAGAACTTTTGCGTTTTTGCGAGTCAATTGAGAACAAATATTTTACAAATATTTTATGAGTTCATGCAACCTTGTATGAAGAACGTCTAATGAAGGTTTAAAGCTAAGTTTTTCGACATTAACAGTAAAGAAAATGGAAACTAATTAAAGTATCATCTTTTGAAAACAAAGTAAATTTAATTAATTGAACCACTGCGTCGCGCAGTGGTTCAATTAATAGTCTTTTTTGTATAAAACAAATAAAAAGTAAAATTGTCTTATAAAAAAAAGAATTTGAATTTGAAGTCTTTGAAAAGCAAAATATTAAACAAAAATTGAAGAGTATTATAAAATAGTCATATTTTTGTTCACTTAATTTTTTTTAATGGAAAAAGACAAGGTAAACTAGCGTACGGGTCACCTGATGGTAAGTGATCACCGTCACCCACGACCCCGTGTAACACCAAAGGAGCTACATGTGCGTTGCCGGCCTTAAGATAAATTAATAAAGGTTTAAACAGCATTTAAAAAAATAAACAAAGGTTTGAATAGAATTTAACAATACACTAAGTTTAGATACGTTATTAATGAACATAATTTACTTAACCAACCTCAACTGATCAGTTTGCAGATCGCCCACAAAGTCATGGGCGAATGCTATTATAAACTCCACTCTGTGTCTCAGTTGAATGTCATTGAGATGCTGTAGTAAGTAGCACATTTGTAATTTGGCACCTTCCGCCATTTTCATGTGGAGCAAACCTTTCCTGTGCTCGTCTTTGCCTTCTGAAATTTGTTTGTAATTTTTAAAATAAACCAACTATATAAAAAAATCTCAATAGGGCCGTATAAAAATTATACATGAGATTAGAGTACCATTACAAGGCTTATATCGGTTACAACAGAAATTATGGCTACTTTAGTTATTTTTACTATTATTAACATTAGTAACCTCTGGCAGAAGGCATATAAAAATTTTGTTTCAGAAATAGATTTTTTTGATTTATCGATAAATCACTTTTCCCTACATTGTACCTTTTGAAATATTTTGCGTTTTGGATATTTGAACTCTACTCTACTCTTTGACCAGGGAAAAAGAAATAATATAAGTGATAAGTATATAAAAAAGTAGAATGTTAGGTAAGACATCTTAATTAGATCAACTAATATGAACCATATTTTTAGAACGCCAATAATAGCAAAGTGAAATATATTCTTGTAATTCATACGAACCTTTATCAAAAGTAGGATCCCAGGTCTCGGGGTTGATCATAATTAACAATTTCTCAACATCTTCATCGCGCATCATTCCTACCAGCAAGAGACGGTCAACCAGCTTTATTAATGGCCTGGAGATGATTAGAAATATTTATGTAATTATCAAGAAAATAGTAAAATATATATAACATAGTTCAAAGTAATACACTACTTCTAAAGACTGATGTAACAATTATACCCTATACAGACAAATAACTAAACAAATAAATCAGCTTCACGCTATATCCCGCACACAGCAGGGTAGGCAGAGGGAGCCTAGTGTTAAGACATTCCGTTCCCCACTTCCCGCCAGTTTCAGGAGGTATTGCGTGTTGAGTGGCGAAACTCAATGCCGCGCTTTGGCTAGACACAAGAGCGAAGAAACAGAAATATAAATTTCAATAAATATTTAATTAACAATAACAATCAGTCGGCTTTACAATCACACTTTGTGCCCCTGCGCCATTACTCAATAAATTATAAGTAAACAAAAAGACATATTTAAAAAAACAAGACAAATAAAAAAAAAAAAGAAAATAAACTCACAAAAACAGATTCTCATTGCTACCACCGACTGGATCCCTGTTATGCACTTGGTTAGTCTCCACCGCCTCAGCCAACGCCTGCATCACGAACTCCCTCACAACTTCTAGTGGGAAATATGGAGAGTACAGATTGCCGATTTCTGTTATACTTTCACTGTAATATTTAAAAAAAAACTAAAATTAGATAATATCAGGTTCCGTCACTCAACACGTATCTCCAGTAATTGGACAATGATTGGGCAAAGGAGAATGTGAGAAAATAAAAAAAAGTTTAAAAAACAAGTGTTAAATTCTATTACAATAATTTAAATGTTTTTTGTAAATCGATTTGTAATGTTTTAAATGAGGAACTTAGTGCAACTTGGTGTTAAGACTCTCTAAGTATGTTGAGTGGCGGAACACAGAGGTATTATAAATACATAGAAATAATGTTTGACTTATTTTATTGAGTTCCAAATTTCAATCAAGGTAATATTATAAGGAAAATAATTCTGTAATATTTTATATCTAATAGTTGGAACACCATTATAATTTTTAAATTTTAAATAACTTCAAACTTTTCTTTAAATGGAAAAGGATTTATTTTTGACTAAAGTCTATAAGTAGAAGAATAAATAACCAGGACACAAAGAAAAATAGGCAATATATTTTGTAAAAACAAAAAAAAAAACCATTGAAACGCGTACTCACGCAATATCAGTCATTTTCATTTGCGGTATAACACTTTCAGTTTGAAGTGATCTTAAACTGTGCCTCATTTCGGTGTCCTCGTACAACGCTTTGAGCTCAGGACCTAATGGGATGACGAACTCGTTCTTACACGCCTCCCTGGAAATAAGAGAATTTTCATTTATTATATTTTGTAATGTTTAATCCTAGCTTTGCTTTGTTTCTTCATTCAGTATTTTATTCAGTCATATGTATGACAAAATATTTAAAGTATGTAGTGAACGCTTCAGGACGTTAGTAATTTGGATTACAAACATTAAGGCACGCTACGACAACGGGTTTATATTCTTCAATACTGTATTTAAAAACATTTTATATACATTTAATAAAGAGAAAATATTTAAAGAAAATAATATCTGGTTTGCAGAATGTTAATATATTAACAGACGGAATTTGATCTATTATAAAAAGAAATCGTACATTTAAATTCTGCTACAAATATACGAACATTACTATCTCAACATAAGATAGATATAATAACTGATAAATCTAAGTCAAAAATAAATCTAAGAGAATATAAAGTCCTAAAGTACAAGTCTAAGTAAAAATAATAACTTCGTAAACACTTACATAGTAACCAAAGCGTTTGGCTCTCCGTTCTCTCTAACCACCCCGCTAGCGAAAAAGTTTAGCGTGAAGCTAAGATTAAGAAAATTAAAACTTACATGGTAGTTGCATGAGATTCCAAATGCAAGGCAATCAGTAAATCGTAGAAGCCTTGACGTAGTGGACCCGACATGTATTGGGACTGGATGGCGTATAAAAGTTGTTTTTGGTCAACGTGCTGGCACAATGCGTGTGCGGCTCTGTACAGAGAAATAACAGTAGTATTTACTTATTTAGAAAACGACATATTTATGTTGTGTTTGTATGTGTATTATGGTCAGAACGCGTGGTCGGTTTCCAGGAGGCGCGGGTTTGAGTCCCGCTTCGGTCAAATTTTTACACGTTTTCTAAATAAATATTTTTCTTTCCTAAGTGTGGAATAACACTTTAAAAATATAAAAAAATATGAGATGTTTGTGTTTGGCTTTTTTATAACGAAAAATTGTAACAATATTTAAAATTTTCGTTGAACTTTTCCGATAATTAAAATACATGGCATGGAATGGTTTTATTTAAAAATAATTTTCCTCACCTGTAATTACTTTGGTAACAAAGCGCCGCATACAAAGTGAGTGTATGGGAATGGAAGCTTAGTAATTTATCCATCTCGATCAATTCCAGAATATCGATACATCTGTCCTCCTCTGTAAAAATAAACATAAAATAAATAATGACATATACAAATATAAATTCATAAATCTTTTGGAATATTACAATAATAATATTCCAAAAGAATTGGAATATATGGATAAAATATTTACTGATAGTCGTTAAATTACAAACTGCCCTAAATGATTGCTTGATTTAAAATCAGCATTTCAATTAGTATTATAAAAATGCCTGCTAAACTCAACACATTCCGCTCAAATTTTAAATAATGCATGTTGAAAGGCCATACTTTTTCTTACCAGAGCAGGGAAAATAAGTAAATTTACCCGAGTAGGAATCGAAGCCACTTCCTTCTCTTTTACAGTCAGACACTATTCTATACTATTCTATCTCATATCTATAAAATAAAATATAGTCACCAGGTATATGTAAAGCCAACATGGACACCGCATCTTCACAGAGCATGGACCATCCTCGGATGTCAGATAGTTTTAGCGCGTGCACTTGGAGAAATTGATTTGGTACCTGAAATATAAGAAAAAAACAGTATGTTATAAGAAAAAATATGAATGTTATTTGAGTTTGGGTTATGATTTATCTAATAACTAGTTAGTCTAACCCAGTATATAAATTTCTTACATTTTTATGTTATATTAATATAACATCATTGCTTCTTCCAAAATATTATTAATGCAGGTTTATAAACAAATAATATTACAATGTTTAAACGTTTTAACATAGTAAAAAATCCCCACACACAGAATGTGGATAGGTAGAAGGAACTTAGGGTTAAGACACTCTGCTTCCCACTTTTGGTGTGTGTGGAGTGGCCCCGGGCCTTATCCTTGGTGCCAGAGCGAAGAAATGAAAATATTAATGAATAATAATTCATTCTCTCGAGTGGGGATCGAACCTACAACTGTCATATTACATTATATATATCATCCTTTGCGCCACAACGGTCTCAAGACAAAGTTTATTAGTGAAAATAAACATAACCAAAGAATTAAATCGAAGACACCAATTTTTTTACAGTATTGTTTATCTACAGCCTTTTTGATCCATTACTTTTAAATTAACAATAAAAATAAATCACAATATATAAAAATGTCCCATACCCTAGCCCACTGATGCGGTTTTAAACACTGTATTTTCAACCTTGGTGGGAACTGAGGGTTAACGTGTTTATCACTAGTGGGTAATACTGCAGCACTTAGCGGCAAGCTGGTGGAAGATCTTCCTAGTTCTATTTGTAGGATTTCCTTGGAAGTTGCCTCTACGAAGATTGCTGGGAAGAGCTTAGTTTCTGGTTCCATCTAAAATAATTAAGATTGAAAATGAAAATTTACAAATAACATAAAAGACTTTGGTAGTGTTTGTCCTACAGAAAGTTATAACCTACTCGGAAATCAAGAATCTTAATAGATGTTTTTTTTAATATACTATGTTAAAAGAATAACTGTTTTTTTTTTAATTTAAATTACTAAAATAGACAAAAAGGACGAAATAAAGACCATTTTCTCCATTCTCCTCTTAAAACTCACCTTAAACTTGATGCTATTCTCTTTCCCCTCACAAGTGAAGGCCACAGTACCAGTGGAAGTATCTACAGAGCATCCAATGAACATGCCTTGGGACGCTCCTTTGGCTGTTGCTTCGGCCATCACTTCGTTGTATAGTTCATCTGCGCGAACCATGTAGCAAGATTGACGGTTCACACTTAAAATAAAGATTTAAATTAGAACATTATACTGCTCTCGCAGCTCCAACCATTTGGACTACAAGATTACAATACGGTCGAGGAGTTGTGGCCGCCCTGAAGTAAGGTCTTCTAGTCTTCGCATTGTTTACCCCGAAAAACAATTTTGAATAAGAAAAAAATTAAAATCAAATGCATGCAGCCACCAATAACAAACTTTAGGACAAGGCAATAAGCGGAAAATATCTAATAATTATAATATGATGTAGGGTAAATCCTAATTTTGTTTGCTTACTAGCCAAAAAATAAGAAGTAACAAGAAATCTACTGTATAGTAGTTTTCCTTAAATATTTAGAAGCAATTATTAATATAAGTACATTTTAATAACTACAGTCATATACATTTTTTGAAGAATTTATAATTTCACTTACGTTTAATCTTTTTAATGTATTCTATATTACCAACATATAAATAAAGAATAATAAATAAAAAAAATAACCTAAACATAATTTTAATTTGCTAATTTTTAATCAAAATCATATCTTTTTTCAACAAAATAAGTAATATAAAAAACAAACCTCTCAATAACCCGATCGTAATCATCAGTGATGATAACAGATGATTTGGTAACTTTGTTTTGATTGAAATCCTTTGAATGCAAATGGTACTGTGTGGTCACCCATCCTATGTACACATGGGTTGGGTCTTGACCGGGAAATATTCTGGAAAAAAAATATACATAATTATTTGAGACTATCGTGGGATAGCTTTTGACTGTAAACACGACGGTTGATGGTTTGATTCCCGCTCAGGTAAAAGAATTTTCGCTTTAAAAAAAAATAAGGCGCAGCGTTGAGTACTGCTCATAATGCATATTATCTCATATATTGGATTATGTGTACAGCACCAGGTTCCCCTGCGTACTTGCTATGCGCGGTAAATAAGAAAAAAAAAGAAAAAAAATAAGGATTTTTCACAATTCATCAGAATTTTATGTGGTAAAAGGCTAAAATTACATTTAATAACGATTCGACGACTACGTCATAAAAAGAGACTACAGAAAAGATTAACAAAAGTTCATGTTAAAATTTTATTCTTTTTAATATTTTGACACAAAAACCAAATGAAACACTTGCCTAACTCCATAAAAGTACTCGTTGATAAGCTTCAAGCAATCCGCATCGAATATCTCGTTGCCGACCGTCTCTGTGGCCGCCGCCTGTAGAGTGCCTGCCGTCATTTGTTTACGCTCCTGGGTAGGTGTCGTTACCGCTATGTTAGTCTGTGAAGAAATTTAAAAACTATTGTTTTAGAAAATTGCGTTTTTGGAGCATTTTTCATCGTATCGCATCGTGACAATTTAAACGCAACAGTTGTAGGTCCGATTCTAGATTGCGTTTAAGAAAATAATATTAAGTCGAGCAAGCGAGGTATGGCCCAGTGGGATCTCGATTATCGCTGCCTGAAGATGCATAAGTCTAAAAAAAAAAATTAGTCTTAAAAGTCTTTAAAATTATATAACTTAGTATTCTGTGAACACACCTACTGCCTACAGCAGAAACTGGAAAATTAGGTAGACTATAAGGCCTACTGACTAGCACTGAGTAATGTGTCAGTTGCAAATAGGCTTACAGAAGTTTTATTTTAAAAGCTATAGATTCTAATATGTTAATATAGATTTTTTTGTTCATACTTCAAAACCATCCCATTGAATTATAAGAACAATTTTTTTTCGTACTTAAATGAAGCAATAATATTAACCTACAACAGATACACTAAAATATACATTAGAAAGTTACACATAGAAATCGTACATTAAAACAAGTAGAAATGTTAGAAGTAAGTTTAGAAAAAAAAATTAAAAAGCAGTAAAACAGAGTAGTCCAAGACAATTTAGGCAAAATTCAACGATAAACTTACATTTAAGCCACCTTGGCTTCCGTACAAATTGGGCCTACTAGGCCTAGCTTGAGTGTTATACCTTTGATTCGCCTTAGAAAAAAATATTATTAAAGTAAATATTCAAAACAAAATGCAGTTTTAATTTCAATCAGGACATGTCTTAATGCAAATGCTTTTAATTAATAAAGAAATAAAGTTATATTTTAAAAGGGGCATTTAATAAATAAATCAAAGGATTCATTCGGGTTTAACAAAATGTTCAAAAAATTAAAATCAAAACAAAATTACTAGTTACAAACTAAAATGCAAACAACTTGAAAAATACTTCCATATGGTCTACTTAAATATGTAAGTTACTTAATTTTATTATGAATCATCCATTATAATTACAGAAATGTAAAAAAAATATATATTAAACATATATTTTTAATATTTAATTTTTTATCTATATTTTACTTTCTTATGCTTATTGCATTTTAAACTGTATATATAAATATCAATTATTTAAAGTATAAATGAAATAATAAAACATATTCCATATTATATCGATTTTTTTGAAATTAAATTATTATCGATATCGAATAAGTAACTTACAATATATAGACGTCCATCCTAACAAATTGTATAGGAATATTAGAAGTTATTAATTATAATATTATTTTCAATTACCTGAGATACCCTTATCTGTGGGTTGGGTCGTCTCATGCCGCGTTCGGGCGACACTTCCGTATCGCTGAAAGGATCTGGAGTTTTGGATTTACGTGATTTACCACGATCGCCGCTCTCGCCGCGTTTGCTTCGGAAAAATCTGTGGAAATTTAATTGGGTATTTTACTCTTATCATAGAAGTTGTCAGTAAATAACTATAGTTCGATTTTGAAATACAGTCAGTAAACATACAGTCATGAACTAGCAAAAACAATTTAAAAATTAGTCAAAGTTAAAAATGAAAAATTTTATATTTTTCATTTGCATTTTCAAAGATACAGAATACTGTCTTATAAACAATGTGTGAAATGACTACCGTAACCTTTGTGCATAGAACTAACGACGTCACTGACGTCACATATCTAACTATTATTGGCGACATCACAGTAGAGCATAGCCTAACTGATTTAAACCAAATATTGACTTTTGATTGTAAAATTTCTGTGCTTAAATCACTTAAAATAGCTTATACAATAAAAATAGGTTTTAAGAAAATTAAAAGAAAACAAGAAAACAAAAGTACTTGAAAGGAGATCGCCCTCTCTTATCAGCTTTCTTATCTTCAGGCAGATTTTGAACGCCAAGTTCGTATTTTGTCATTTCCGCCTCACTTGTCGATCGATGCATACCGTTTACCGGACCTAAAATGAAAAAGTCAATTCTAATATATTAATTTTACAATAAAAAAACGCTTATAACGTGTAATGTAACAGATTTTGTTAATGTTTTAATTTAGATAGTATCGAAAATATGGTTGTCAGTTAATATGACTGGTAAGTTATTATTAGAATCCAAAGTTTTATTGTTGGTTCTAATAAAGAAAAATAAATAGTACTTGGCAACATTTAGTAGTAGGTTCTTGTAATTTAAAATATAGCAATTTTTTTATAAAGATAATTTAGCAATATTTTTTTTAAGCATAATGATATTGTCATCATGCAATAAAAAATACAAATCGAATTTTTCTTTTAAAGATTATATTATATAAATTTTTCGAAGTTACAAAAATCCCAAAACCATAAGTTGTTTAGTTTATATTAAAAGCATATTGTTAAGGAAGAGTACAATGAAGCACAGGTTATTACGGAGCTTAAAGCTACAAAACCTGGTTGTAAATTGTAATTCTGTATCGTAACCCCTCGAGGGATAGAACCTTTTCGGGGAGGCCGTGGCGGTTGTTTTTTAGCTTTTGGTGTCGGCATTTCTTCTTGGTTTTCGTCATAGT
This sequence comes from Heliconius ricini, assembly GCA_018231645.1. Classification (NCBI taxonomy): domain Eukaryota; kingdom Metazoa; phylum Arthropoda; class Insecta; order Lepidoptera; family Nymphalidae; genus Heliconius; species Heliconius ricini. The sequence goes on along the minus strand of DVQM01000022.1, from coordinate 25,546 downwards.
GCAGACCTTAAGGGTTGGAAAATATAGGGGTAACACAGGGGTGCAAATAAGCTACAATTAGGGGTTGAAATTGGGAGTTTAACAAGTATATCACTAATATATACAGGGTATAGATTTATTAACAAATTTTGTTATCAAAAAACAAATTCCATTATTTTAATTTTATTAGATTTACAAAATACTGTTTAAGGCTACCGTTGATGGGCTAAAAAGTTCTTTAATATACAACTCAATTTAGCAATATTCAACAACATTTGTACAAGCATTTACATAAGGAACGAATACCTAAAGTACACCACTACATATTATTTAAATTTACCTTTAATATCATTCATAGTAAACCCACTCCTCATGATCTGATCAATATGTGCCGGCATTTGAGCTTCAGTCGCTTCCTTCATTAGAATCTGTTGGCGTTCTTTGATTTCCACCCAACGACGAGCTTTTTCTTGTTCACTAAAATATGCGTTGTTTTTTATTTTGTTAGTGTTTAAAAATTATGGTTATCATTAATGTATTAGGTATTAGACTGTGTAGAATACACATGGTTTTCACTTTTCACATAACATAAAAGGTGGTTTTTACATAACATAAAAAGTTAGTAATGGGAGTTCCCCAATGGGAAGCCATCTTCCGGCTTTTTTGGGAAGAGTTAAAAGGCCGTTTTATCAAAAATAAAACTTTTGTCATCTTAGAAATTGGAAATAAACACTTACTCTATAAACTCCAATTGACATATAACTGGCAAGGAAAGGCGCAGGAACTCCCAGTTAGCCTTCTCCATCGTTTCAAATGTGTTGTGCGAAATCTTTAAGCATGGAGGTGTATCTAAAATAAAGAAAATTCTGTAGAAATTTTGTACACGTAAAACTTACAAGCTGACGCTATTATCCTGTCAAGCTAAAACATAATAAAATTGCACTTAGTGAATTTCTATTTAAAATATATGATTTTAAAAAATCAATACAGGATTTTAAATTTTGTTTTTTATAGAAATTCACTAATTGCAATTTTATTTTGAGTTTTAAAATCATATATTGATTGATATATATATATCAATTTTCAGCTTTACCCTGAACTCACACACAGCAGGGGTAGGCAGAGGGAACTTAGTGTTAAGCGTTCCTTACTTTCTGCCGAATTCTGAAGGCATTGCGTAATGAGTGGCAGAACTCAACGCCGCGTTTTGCCTCGGCCCCAGAGCAAAGAAATGGAAATATAAATGTAAGTAAATATTTCGTCTCCTCGAGTGGGGATCGAACCCACAACCAGCCTCAGTCAGTCAGTCAGTCAGTTTTAGTCACACTTTGTGCCGCTGCGCCATCACTGAACTCAAAATAATAAATAAGCAAACAAAATAAGTGTATGTAAGAGGGTTCTTAGATGGCATGTTAAAATATTTTAATCATTTCATCTATAAATATAAGTATTTTTTTTATATTATTTTTGTTTTTTTATGTATGTATAACTATACATATGTATATGTATCTACTATAAATTAATTTAAATAACTCACCTGACCCAGCAGGTATCCTAGTGACATCTATCCTTGTGTCGGCCATTTCGTCTGTGTTCTCAAATATGGGCTGGTCTTTGGTGTACCAATGTGTGACGTCACGCTTCATGTTTCTGGAAAATATTCAATATTTTGCATAAATAATATAAGTATTATGAAAAAAGCATGGACATATTATATAATAATAATAATATGTTAAATAGTGACGGAAATTGAATCCTTGCGCTTTTGACATATCCGGATGTTAGCATTTATCAAACTATACGCTTAAATTCTGCTCAGTATTTTTTTTTCAATTTTTCGTTGTATCCCGCATGTAGCATGAGTACGCAGAGGGAGCCTAGTATTGAGTAGCTAAGCTCAGCTGCTCTTTTTTCTCCAATACTGGAGGTCTTGCTTGTTGAGTGGCAAAACTCAACTGGCGAAACTGGCGAAGCTAGTGCGCGGCGAAAAGTGGTGTTGCAACACCAGTGCAAAGAAATCAAAATATTAAATATTTTACTGCCTCATATTAGAGCTATTACTATAATTTGTGATGAATTAATATAACTTACACACAGAATGGTTCGTAGCCTTCTTGGAGACCGCACGTCGTGAAATATTTTAAGGAATTCACATCCTGACCGTATGAGAGTCTAAAATTAAAGAAAATAATATGTATGATTTCAGATACGTACATAAAAAATTTAAAAGACATTTTTCATACGTAATCTAAAAATGCTTATTTCTATCTGTATAAAGAATCGATGCCATTAATGATTTTCCAAATAAACGTGAGCATGTATTTATAAAAATGTTCCTACCTTGCCTTCTGACCAACTCCGAGAGTGCAAGCTGGTACAAAATTATCACCCTGTACATCAGCGAAGGTCGTTTCGCCGCCCAGAGCATCCATCAACAACTCTCCGTTTAGGGAAAAACCTAGTGATTATTAGATATTAGAATATGCTTTACATTTCAAACTTTAATTGAAACGAAAAACTAAAAAGGTAATAATAAATTACCTTTTTCTAATCAAACAACATAATAATTATGTATGTTGGATCAAATATGAAAATTAAAAAAAAAAAACTTTGAATATTATCTACCCTACATCAATTAATTATAACATTTCGAAAACAAACAATGACATCGATAATTATCATGCATTCGATTAACTTTACGATTTAGAAAAATCGAAACAGTAAAACCGAGTTATTCAAACAAAAATACACACTAAATAAGCGTTAATCATTTTGTTAATTACTAGCAAGCAATTTTTAGGGACTTTCAAAATGTCTTGAAATGAAAAATTGTAAAATTGTCTACTGTCTATGTGTAGAGTAGAAATGTGATGGAATTAACTGAAAATAGTTGTATTGCTGTTGAGAAAAAATATTTTTTAAAACATAATTAATATTTAACACCAACGACTGTCTGACTAAATATAGACGCGTTTGTTAAGATCTGAATTAAATTTTTTAATCCGATTAGGAATAGCCCGACGTAGGGTTCCGCCACTTGACGTGCTATATCTCGAAAATGGGCGGGAAATGGAGAAAGGAGCGTCTTAACACAAAATACTTGCTGCCTACCTCGCGGGAAAAAGCGGTTGATGTTTTTCTATATGTTCTTCATATTTACATTAACATGTTTCAAAATGCTTTTTAAACTGTCTGTGCATTGGATTTCAATTAAATGGACCTCTATTTTCTAAACATGCTCGATGCCAGCCATCGGTAATAAAATCGTATTAAATCTAATTTAGAGTTCTCCCAAAGCAAAGCGATGATGTTACGCCAACAGACGTTTTTTTGCCGATTTGTTTATAAGCTGAATTCAAGCTGGGCGTGATCTTTTTTTATAATGGTTAGAGCATTTTTATATAAATTATACTTTTTTATTGTGAACATATTTGTAGTGTTTTTAAACATATTTTCTGATACCTTAAATTTTCTCTCTCGTAGGTTGTTGTCAATTTTGACGCCAGTCAAATATAAATAAATAGAAGTAAAAAAAAATGCTTATAAATTAGTATATCTTACATTTTGCAATTGTTTGATATTCGGTGAATTACGCTATGCTATTTATCTAAAAATAAAATAAAAATATTGCCATATATACAAATGCTCTCACCACGCCTCCAAGCAAGCTAAGTGTTGCCAGTCAAAAGTTATTTACTTATCGTTTTGTCAATGAGATCTAGGAATACGCCTACAACGTCCCCCACCGCCCATTGCTTGCCAAACGACTCCGTACTACTGGAGTATACTTTTTCCTCCTTAAAAAGTTAAACCATTTTTCTTAGGACTTATCTTAAATATTGAATACGTCGCATAAATTGTAAAGGAATATATATTTTGTACATAATATAACCTAAGTATGTTCTATAAAATTTAGATATGACTTTATAAATCTAATGTAAAAATGTAAACACATTTGTAATGTAATGATAAATTATAAAATTGTAAGACAAAAAGAGGGTGTGTAGTGAAATATTTACAAATGACTAACTTTGGGGACTTCGGAAGAGGGAATGCATGAACCATTCTGAACATACTCATAGATACGCGATACCACGGGATTCTAACACTTTAAATACCATAAAACACAATGCCATCGACATCGGCTTGTCTGATAAATGTTTGACAGTAGATCAAGTATGTATCAGTAGTATTCAGTGTGTATAGAAACAGGGAAACATTTAAATTTGTGATTTAGTACACATTTATTTGTATGTAAAGTGAATTTTGTTGTATATTTATATAAATAGTTAGTATAAACTTCTTAATTTTTTATTGTTGTTGTTGTTCTTTGATTATGGATTTTTTAAAATAAAGGTATAACTTTTATAGACGTTAATAAATTAGTATTATCTTTAGCTGACGAACGCGATGATTGTGGATTATTAATTCCAGTCTATCCTACATTTTGACAATATTTTTTTTAAATTAACAGGCATATTGTTGTCAAGATGTGGCAGTGAGTTCCACCATCTATCACCAAAATCTCTTTTCTACGGCTCTTTTTTACGGCAGGGAGTGTACAACAGAATTATTAATCACTACTTCCTCTAAACCTACCCCATAAAACACATTGTATTGTCTAGTCAGACACATACATTTTAGTATGCAACATCGATCTACCAACATGCTAAGATACAAAGTTAGCCAATAATATATAAGATAATATATAAATATATAAACATTAATAACAAAATACAACATTTATCAGACAAGGGTTTTCCGTTATTCCGTTGACTCACTAATAGTTTGGTCGATCACGTCTAAGAAGCAAGCGACAATGTCACCAACTTTCAATTGTTGTCCAAACGTGTCGCTGGTACCACCGTGCCATTTTTGTGACTGTGTTTCAATTTATTATTTAATTTGCGTTCTCACTCGGAGTGTCGCTTAGTTTTTAACTGACATTAAATAGGTGTGTCAGTTACATGATATTTTATATATAGGTCAAACAAGAATCGAACTTGCTAATTTTTTATAGATATTTTTAATAAAAAAAAAATTGCATGTATGGTCACATGTTTGTGCATCTTTGATGAAATTATATTTTAAATATTTAATTATATTCAAATACTGTCCATATAGGGTACAAATTTTGAGTTTGAATTTCAAAGCAAAAGTTTTTACTTTTGTTTGGTTGCATTAAAAGGAACTCCAACGAATTACTTACATTATAACCATCAAATGCCCAAGAGTTCTCATCTTGTCCCAGCATCATACCGGGGGGCATATCCGCATGGGCCCAACCAACCTAAGAATAAATATTTATGAGTATGTTAATTTTGATAGTTTATTCTAGTCTTAGTATTTATGTTAGTAGAAGAAGATAATCAAAAGTAAGAAACATCTTAAACTCAAATCAACATAGCCATCTACAGATAACTTCTGGGCGGACGACTCGTTGTCTGCACAGTATAATACAACAATTTGTTCTTTTCAAATTATACACAATGTGTACATACTAAAATAACTTAATTCATCTCATTCCGATACTCAAATTATTAATTATAAGATAAAAAATGTAAAATAACAATTAAATAACTTTTACCAACCCTCATTGGTCCAGCGGTCAAAATTTCAAACTCAAAGTACCACTTTCCTGAGCTGACGGCGTAGTTCTTCTCAGCTCTGTAAGTTCTAAAATCCGCTTGTTTTTGCTTAGACGCTTCTGCCAATAAAGCTGGGAAAAAAAGTATAATAGAGAAAGTGGGCTCGTTTCTAAATAAAATATATCATTTTTAAAACCCTTTGGAGCGATAGCCATAAATGAAATGTATAATAAAATACAAAGCTCATGAGAAATCGAAAAGTTTAACACAATCAAGTATCAAAATTCATAGGGTACTTTAGGTTGACTTAGAATTATAAAATTTTTCATCTAGCACCATAATAGCAGGTAGTACTAGTTGAGGAAACAGTCTGAAACTATAGATTTGTGGTTAAAACTTAAAAACAATAACATTAAAAGAAGGGCAACATTGAATATTAAGCCGCTAGTTCAAGTCAGGAATTACATGAGAAGGATATGGTTAAGCTAAGCTTGAATTTCAGAAAAAACTTGAGGCCTCCAGTTCTAATTTTTTACTATTCAAGACCAGAAGGTGCTGGATTTTTATACGTTTTCTACATAAGAATTTTCTTACCTAAATGTGGAATAACACTTTAAAAATGTTAAAATATTATTACATATTTTTTATACAAATAGAAGTAATCTTTGTTTCAAATTATTGTCTTGCGTGTTTCTAAGAATTATTTGACGAGTTATGGATCAATGAGACTAAAACTATAAAAAATTAAAATACAAGCATATTAGAGTTAAATACCTTCATGTTGTTCTCCAGTCGGTGGATCCAAGTTATATCCATAAACCAACAAAGTTCTTACAGTTTCTGATGCAGTATCGCGATTTGCTTTTTTTATCGCGTCGTCTACTTTCGGATAAGGAACTAAATGTGGGGATCTGTGCATTTCTGGGTCCTAAAATTTAGTACATATTTATATAGTTTCTATTACAAAACGTTCATATGATATAGCAAATATTGTCCTTATTTTTCCTTATTATATCAAATTTACGGAATATGTACATATATAACAATGCAGGTCATAGTTGGTATGATGACATTTTGTCAACTACAACGTTAGAAGTTAAAGAATGGTTGTGGGTTGGATTCTGTAGATATTTTTATTTTTTATTGTATAGAGATAGATAAGAATATTTTTTTGCGTAAAAAAAAATAAACTACAGCATACTAAGGCGACCTTATCACTATTAGTAACCTTATTGTTGAGAATATTTTTTTTGCTTATACTTAATGTAAACAAAACATTTCATCTTTTAAAATATTAAGATAAAAAAAGTTATATGCATACCTCATTAAGTCCATAAGTCCATCCTTGCTGTATCCTCTCTCTGGCCCACAAGTTATGAGTATTTTCAGCGAGCTGATCCACTAGCTCATCCATTTTCGGTGTTAATGTTACAGCACTTAAGTCTAAAGGTGCTGGTTTGTAGCCGTTAGACTGTAAAAAATGATTTTAATTTTAATTATTATTGTATACATATATGTAATAATTAAAAGAATAGTCAATGGTGGATTTACAAATTTTGACGCTAAAGGCTTGTTTAGTTTTTGCTGCCTTTATTTTTACAACTGTCAGATAGATAACTATTACAATTTGTTACAGGAGTAAGTGTTTTAATTTTTACGAGCAAGCACAACAGAAATTAGTGCGCAAAATTGGCCGCCTTTCAAAATCATCTTTAGGCATATTATAACTACTTAGCCTTCTAGAAAAAAAAACCAATGAGAGCAGATATTGTTTTTTTTATTTCTTTTATTTTCACATATCTATGTTTAATTCTATGTTTGTAAATAAATTTCAATAATTATATCACTTACTTGCATGAATGGCTCGTTAGGCAAACGAACATTCCGAATGCGCGCTGGCGGTTTGTCCAGACTTATGTAGTACCCGAGTGCTAAGATTGTTCTTTAAACATATTTTAAAATGAAAAAATCGTACATAAATGTTTATAGTATACATTATCAGAATTGGCTAGTAAAATTTCATTACCTATAGCTACAGAAAATCACATAAATAAAATCAAATCAGCTTTACGCTGTATCCCGCACACAGCAGGATAGGCAGAGGCTAAGACACCCATTTCCTCACTTTCTGCCGAATTCTGGAAGCACTGCGTGTTTAGTGGCAGAGTTCAACGCCCTTAGCCACAGAAGTTGTGAATTATTCCATAATTAATGCAATATAAAACTTAAATATCACAATATTGAGATTATATGTATTTTTTTTTGCCAAAGATTTTTTTTATCAATGAATATTGAAATACAATAAAATAATTCCATAAACTCACTTTAAAGTCTGAACAGCCAATTGTACATCGTATCGCTTTTCCGCTGCGGGCAGTCGTTCAAATGGCACTAGACAGGGGTGAATGCGACGAGTGTCGTCACGGTTATCACCGTAACACCAACCGGCTTCGATCTGATGGTAAAAAAATTTATGTAAGATTCCTTCGCTGCTTATAGAAAATAATATCACTGGAAATAAGTGAAAGAAGGTTAGGAAGTGTAGGAAAGTACGAGAGCAGGAGAGGATTTCTTAACTCAAACTACAAGAGAATAAGAAGAAGTCGTTTTTTTCAGTAGACTCTATAAGTAAGCTTTTATAAATAAATATACAAACATTCATAATATAATGATAACTAGTTTAGATTAAAGTAGTTGCACTAAATGGCGGAAATATTGTATGGAACACGACGCATCGGAATTATTTAACTATTTATACACTGCAATACAATAATAAAAATCAGCTTCACGCTATATCCCGCATACAGCAGGGTAAGCAGAGGGAGCCTAATATCAAGACACTCTGTTCCCCACTCTCTACCAAATTCTGGAGGCATTGCGTTTTGAGTGGCAGAACTCAACGACGCGGCTTTCCTCGACACCAGAGCGAAGAAATGGAAATATACATTTTAAGTAAATATTTCAATAATATTATACTCTTTAAATTAGGGAATTGTATATACAATATCCGAGATTTCGGTGTAGATTTAATTTGCATAATAATATAGTATAGAAATAAAGAACACAATCTAATCAAAAGTTATACCTTATTCATGGCCCACATCTCGTGAATATTTTCGGCGAGTTTGTCGCGAATTTGCTCAATGTATGTAGGCAAGGTGATCTGAAAACCAAATAAGATTGAATTTTTACTCATCCTAATATACGATAATCTATAATATTTAAAAACTATATATATTGTTGGGAACTTAAAGTTAGTAAAATATCTTTAGTTCAACTTCAATATAATATACAATCATCCTATCTCCCATTTATGTGATAAATGTGAAAATTTGAGAGGACGGATGTTTATTTCACTTCTGAACGGATTTCGGTACAACATTACAGAAATGTAAATTGTCAGAATAAAACAAAGGCTACAATTTGTTCTATAGCTTGGCTACAAAGTGAAGGCGGGCGAAGCCGCGTTTGGGTTTCTAGTTAATTATAAAAACAAGTACGTACAGACAAAGTATCAACCGGCGTCGGCACAAACGCCGTATCGTCTTGCACCAACGGCGGACCAGCTAACGCCCTCTTTGCTAAGTTTCCAAAATAAAAGCAAGGTTCCAGATTCAATATCTGCTGAGGTAATAACGATTCTACTAATGGAGAATATCCTTCAGGCGCAGCGTATCTAAGACGACCATGTTCTCCGCCGAGAAGGAACCGGCAACTGTGATAAAAAAAAATGTTATGGTTAATATATTTGTTAAGACGGGAAGCGAGAATTAAGTATGAAGTCTTACTCCTCGATTTTTTCTGCCTACTCTATGTTTTTATTGATAAAAAAAATACATTTTGTTTAATAGTAATTTAGAGAGCGTTTTGGGATCACAAATGGGTTTGAGAAAATGTGTTATGTTTCGTAATCGTTTAATTTTAAATACCTTTACAAAATCTATACATACATTTGTTCCAAAATAATATTTGTCAAAATATCAATTTGATATGATTTTGTTATAGTTCTACTAACTGCAATAATTCTAATCGTATATATTTTATTCTATACACATACCTTAGTTTACTGGAACAACTGATGACAGGGAAGAACATGCCTTCCAAGTTGAAGTTGGTAAATGAACCTGTGACCCTTACGCCGTTAAACATAAAGTTGATTAACGGCACTGTCAGATCTAGGGCACAGCCAACGACGTCACCTGGAATTATATACAGATTAAATTTAATTATTCAAATTAGTAACAAAATATGTATAATTTTTTGCATGCAACGTGCATGATGTTGTGTCCCGCACATAGCAATTAAGGAAACGGAATTTAAGGGTTCGAAAAGGGTAAATAAATATAAAAATTATAAAATCCATACCCTTTCTAATAAAGGGTTCTTCAGCATGAGACCTATTGACAGGTGTCTTTCTTCCACCCGACCAAAGGAAGGCGCCGTCGAAGCCAAAGGAGTAAAGATCGTCACCTACACCATTGCCTCCCCATTTCTCACCTCCGCCCGGGTAGGGGACGTAGCTGAAGAACAAAATATATATACATACTTAAATATTCATACATTAACTTTTATACGCGGCATCAGCTCCGTGGTCAAGTAGAAACAAATAAGAGTTTGACAATTGTAAGTGCCCGTGGTAGCTCTGATCTGATAAATATCCTAGACTATTATTTCAATAATGGTAAATCTCTCATCAAATAAATAATTATAGAAAAAAAAATTTAAATTAAATTTTTTAATTTAAAGATTTTCTTTGTTAAGAATATATCCTTTTAATACCCAATTTAACCCTTAATCAAACAGCCCTACTAGGTATATTTGCGGCTTTAATTCACTTAAGCGAAATTATGATCATAAAAATTAAGAGAAAAAAATAATTTTACCACCCACCCATAAAAATGCTTCAACATACAAAGACGAAAAGATATCTCATTTACAAACTTTTACATACTCACCCAGAAGTATTAGCCCATCCAATTCTTAGATGAGGCATCATATGTGTTGTTTTCTCTATATGGTCCATTGTCACTTCGAAATACCATTTTTGGTACACTGCGGAACCTTCTACACGACCCACGAATATGTTGGGTCGTACGCTAAAAAGTTATTATAATATTATTTAGTAAAAGAAATTATACAATAGAAAACTTATGTACTAGATATAGAGCAAAAATTGTCATGGCTTAAGACTCAATTTTATTAACACAAAGGAGCATAGAAAATATTTTTTTTTAGATTTACGCTATATCATATTGCAGGGTAGTCCTGCCTATCCTAATGTTAAGACACTTCTGCCTCATTTTATGCTCAATTTTGTGACATTGCGCGTTGAGTGGAAGATCTCAACCATGCTATGTCCTATCACTAGAAGAAATTAACTCATAATAAGAAATTAACTCATATTAGGTGAAAAAAAATGACTGACTTGTCACTGGCCGCCCCCTGAAGTTAGTATAGATTCTTAGTTTTTCTTTAAACAATCCGCAAACATTCAGAAAGGCTAACTTCAGACTGGCCACAACTCGTCAACCGTACTGTATATATTACATATCGTTACCTAGAAACATGATCAACCAACTGCGTCTGCAACAACAAGTTCTTGCCGGGCAGTAAATAATCGCATATATTGTTCTGTGATGATCTCACTGCGACGCCATTACCGACGCAAAGAGAACACAACACGTCTAGGACTTTTGGATCCCTACCGTGTTTCTCGAGCAACGATATAATTACTTTTATGTGTTCATCCTGTAAGAAATTCGTTTTATATGTAGTTGTCATTGCAATTCTTGAAATGTTAATATGAAATATGTAATGTTCTTTAATAGCAATTTTCAAATTTTCTTCCATAATTTGTTAGGATTTTTCATTTGTTCACTAATTTTAACATTTTCGGAAATAATCTGTACTACTTTTAATTTTAAAAAATATAAAAAACAATAAAATTGGAAAAAAAATTATACCCTCATCATGTTCAAAGCCTCAGGTGAATCTATGAGCACACAATGTAATACATCAAGCATGCCCGTTCCTTCTCCAGAGGCTTGAGAACCAAGTCTTGAAAATAACCAGTTTAGACGGTTGGAGTTTGCAAATTGGGCGCAGTTTGTGTGATTACCTTTGATTATGGCCGCTGTGAATATAAAACAACAGTATATTTAAATAAAATGACCTCATGAGTGAAGAAAATTCAGAGCTATACGTAGTTACTAAGGAAACGATAGCTATTTTCAAATAGTGAAGTGCATATTAGACAATCAATCTCATCAATCTTAACTCAAATATTTATTATAAAAAATGTAATTAAATTCTGTCTATTGTATTGTAAACAATTATACAATTTCGTTGTCTTCATAGATTAGCTATTGAACACCTAAAGGTTTTCAATGTACATTATATTGTAATTAGTCTGAAATTCTCTAGGCTTAGTTTTTAAAAAAGTTGAAAGAATGGTACGAATTACGTTTTATGGTGGTTACTTAAAATAATAATGATTAAAAAGGGAAAATTTCGCCAAAAAAAAATACTTATACACGTTTTCCTGTATTCACTAAAAAAGTGCAGAAACTTTTAACAAACAGTGAACTAAGTCCCTTAACTCTACAAAAGTCGACTTAAACGCTAGTTTTAATAACTTACCTAACAATTGATACAAATATACAGATATCATATCCCAACTCTGTCCTGATTCGTCACCGGCTAGAAAACCAGCTAAGAAACCTTGTGATGTGATAACATTGATTTTGTCTATCGCTTCTAAGATCAAGTTCAAAATGCCTTCCTCTTGGAATAAGTCCTGTCTGTTGCGAAGTGCTCGGAATTTGTTTTGTTTTTCTTCGTGTTCTATTTAGAAATAAGCAATATTATAGGATAAAAATTGGATGTATGGAGAAAAATAAGAATTAGAAATATTTTTCCCTTGTGCCACTCTGAGCGTCTTGAGTGGCCCAAATTTATATTATTTAACTATTTAGTAACAATCTCTTACCCATATCTTCATCAGGTTGTGCAAAATAATTAATCAAATCTTCTAAGCACATAACCATTTCTCCCAAATTGACAGACGCAAAGAACATAGAGTGACGTCTGTTTTCTTGTAACGTTTCAAGGCCACTAAAATAAAGTTTTTAAATAAGTTACTTTTAACGAAAGGCGTCTAAAAGAAAGAAAAAAATCTATGCTAATATTAAAGATAATTCTAATATTATATATGAATAGTTTAAAAGAAAAAAACATATTAAAGTATTGGTCCAAATGTAGTAATTATTTTAAAAGCTCATTAGTTCAATTATTCAGATTTTTTTTTGATAAAATGTCAGCGTGCGTAGACAGCGGTTGGCTGTAAAAAATATAAAAAAGCTAAAAAGCTATTGTTTCACGCTGTATTTTGTATCACGTGGGCAGAAATAATTTAGTATCACGATACTCTTTTCTCCACCTTACGAAGTTTTTTAGATTACAGTAAATTTTATTTTTTAGCGTTACGCTTTATCCCTTCCATAGTAAGTTAGGTAGAGGGTAACGTGCAATCTAAGTTAAAACACTCCATTTCTATTCCCCAGTTAACCCAAAATTCTGGAGGTTTCTGGAGGAGGAGGTTCTCCTCAAAGTGAAAACGACAAAACAAAATCGACGTTTACAGTTGCACGCTTGTACAACTGCGTCGCGACTAGTCTCAATTTTTTTTTATATGTAAATAAAGAATTAGTAGAGATTCACTACTTACTTAATAAACTTTGTGAAAAGCGAAGAACATTTCCTAATAACCCTAGCAGTTCTAGATTCTTCCTCCTGAGATCTAGAGAAGTCTAAGCCGTCATCCATTTTGCCTTCCTCGTGCAGTATCGCTTGTTTTTCTTCCACTTTACCTACACCTTTCTTTTTTGTTTCGTATGACTGTAATAAAAAATAATAAATACATAATAATAAGGTTCTTTTTACTCTTTTCACTTTAATCCCGCATATAGCAGGTTCATGGCGGAGTTTGTGCTACCAGAGTGGTGAAATGAAAATAACTGGATTAAAAAGCGTCTAGCCATCTTTTGTGACTTTTACTGAGAAAAATATGTTTTCTATTTCTTGCAAGATAGTTGACAAAAAAATACCAAAAAAAATATAAATAAGTGCATTAGATAAGTTTCAAATCAACGACAAATGCAGTTTTGTCATATTTTTTCTTTACGTAACACAAAAAACAGGAGATATATGTAATAAAATATATATAAAAAAAACAATTAAAACTAACCTTGTAGGATAACCAAAGTCCAGTTTCAGAATGTTGTACAATAACAGTTGAGTCACCATACTTTATAATGGGTGCACCTATAACTTCTAGATCCTTGTCTTCTAACACCACTTTCTGGTCATCCTTCTCTTGGCGGAGGCAGAAGGCGCAGGATGCTGTGGTGGCTTCCTCTCTGTTATAGTAAACGTTTCTTAGGTTTTTTTTATTTATAACACATTTAAAGCTTCTTTTTTTCTGAATATAGCATGGTAGGCAGAGAGAAGAAGCTGAAGTAGAGTTAGCTGTGTGGCTGACATTCGGTACTCCACTGTTCGCTTAAATTCAAGACAGTGCGTGTTAAGTGACGCAACTTAACCTTAGCCATGCTCTTGTTGTCAGAGCATTAATAAGATGAAATGAATGAATTATTCTCAAAAGTGGAAATCAAACCCAAAACAGATGTGTTTACAATTAGACACTGTGAGCCTATGTGCACAATGCAAATTATACAAAAAAATAAGGAAAAGGAAAGAGCAAACAATTATTTAGTAGGTTTATATATTTTCTCTGTAACATATAACCTGTAACTACGAACACTCTCATAAATATATCTTTAAATTGTGACATAAAAACATTAAACACAAGAAGACAAATAAAATCAAAAATTGAACGTACCTGCTAACCAAATACAATTCATTCTGATCGTTCACGCCGAGGTACCGTCCAGTCGTAATATGTCGGATTCTCATAGGATGGTACCAATTAATGAAGCCTCCCGCCCATTTGGTCCGCGCGAGCTCGAGCCGCCAGAGGGAACGCGCCTGCGACATCACCGAACCACCTTCGTAGACAACGATGCTAGAATGTTAAAATTTGTACGTGTTCTCATTAAACAATATTATAGTTTTTAATTTTTTGTTTTTTCTCCACATTAGAAGAAAAATAATTAGTTTAGGAAACGTAAAAAATCTACGTAGCGGGATTTAAATCCACGCCTCTTGGAAACCGTCCAAGAGCTCTGACCACTAAGCCATACTTTCACATCAAGCTACGTCGAAATCACTCTTGTTCCAACTTATTTATGTTGTCATCACATCGTAGGGAGACTTCTATAGGAAATATTTCAAATTCATCCTCATTTCTCCATTTTTATATGCACTATTCATGTCATCAATATTTAAATAAGTATTTATAAATCATAGGTAGGATGTGCTCTGAGTTATAATTTTCGGTTAGTTAAATAAATGTCAAAAACAACGCGACGAATTTTACCTTAATATTTATATTATTTTTGGCACTATTAAATTCGACAAGAAAAAATATTATTAAAAAAAAATTGCTACCAATATACTTTAGAGGTAGTTAAACCATCGACACATAATTATATATATAGGTTTAAAACATTTTTATATATAAACATTTCACTATTTATTTTTGCTAAGAGTGATGTACGAGTGTATCTCGTGCAGAAGAATGCACTTGCCAGACAAAGCGTACAAACATCCCTATTTACTGAGCGAGCGGAACAATTGCATCTTTTGTTTCATATCCAATTACTCAGACATCCAACAACTAGTTGCAGCTACTACACTAGAATACTTTTTAACGTTCTATTTTAGAAACCTATTTTTACTTATACTTATACTAATATGAAATAGATTCATAAAATTGATGAAAACTACAAAATTTAATTTTCGTTTTAATCATAACTTAAATCTGAATTAACTATAAATAAAATAAAAATAAAAAACATATTATAATTTTAGATATTATCATCAAAATTTCACATTATAAAAGATTTGTTATGTTTGATCATGAAATAACTTCTTTTCTTCTTTTTAAATGATAGATCTCTTAAGATTAATCAAAAAAAGAAAAACCAAATACGTCAAAAGGTGAGGGCAATGCCCTTAAACCCTTAAACAACAATAATAACTCTATAACGATAAAAACTCTTAAAGAAAATTGAAAAGACAAAAAAGTAGAATACAAAAATAACTTACTTCTGCCCTCCTTCCTTACTCCAGGTGCTAGGTATAGTAAGACACTCGTCTCCCCCATGGAAGAACCTGAGCACGTCCCCTCCAAACACGTAGCCGACGTACTTCATACGGGATATGCCAGTTCCATACGGCTGCACCGACCAGTGGGTCACGTGGAACGAGGCGTTCACTATTGACACTTCGTTTTCTTTTGTTGTGTGCTGTAGAATGAATATTTATTAGTATATCCACTACATCAGTGCAGGTTTTTCTTTTTTTTTAGCTTCAAATTGTGTCTCGCATATAGAGGGAATGTAATGTTTAGACACTCCGATCCCCACTTTTAATTCTGTGGCGAAATTCAACTGTTCAATTTTTTGCAATTCAATTAGGAAACAAACTCGCTATTGTCGCGTGTAGGTTACCCACTATGTCACTGAGTAACGACAGCCTCAAGGAATTCGTTTTTCAATGCAAAATATATTTTTTACAGTAGAAAGGTTAAGCAATCAACTTATGGGAAAAATGTAAATAGCTAAGAAAGGTATTAGAGTGTAATAGGTAATACTATTTTATCGACCCATTCCCAGTGTTCATACAATCTGAATTATCATTTCAATTTTCAAATCTGTATTGTGAAAATTATTAAAATGTGAAAATTCGGGATCAACATACGCTAAGGAAGTTATATTTTATATGACTAACACTTACCAAATATCTCTCAGTAGCGACAGACACTAGAATCAAATCGTCACCCACGCGCACTTTTTCACCCTCAGATCTATAAAGAAATTTGTAATATAATTTCTAAATACAAAATACGACAAATCCACATTTCAAAATAGTTGACAAGTTTAAAAATTAAAAAAAAAGCTTTTTTTATCCTGAAGAGACAGAAATAAAAGCAATATAACACAATACTAAATAATATTTTTACTTCTTCACTCTGGCACCAAAAGAGAAAAAGACCGGCATTGAGTTTGGTCAAAAAAATCCGTCGAAAATGGAAAATGGAGTGTCTTAACACTAAGTTTCCTTTGCCTATCTTGCTGTGTGTGGGATACAGCGTGAAGCTGAAAAATATTATTAAACAATATAATACTGCTCGCCCGTATAGAAAACCTGGGATTCCCTTTGGAACATTAGAGATAAACAATCCCACACAAACCATAAATCGTACTCCATTTGCGAATTGGGTTGGAAAAAGATTGATGCGCAACGCATTTAAAATTAAAAGGATAGACGTGTTGAAGCATTGAAGGATTGATTTAAAAAAAAACTTACTACTTATATTATATTATTTATGCTTATAGTAAAAGATAAAATGTCATTATATTAAATACTAAATTCAGACAAAAAAATCGCGAGCAAGCGCGAGTCGGGTTCGCCCCCCGAGGGTTTCGTACAGAAATAGGAAGTCCCGAGCTTTTTCTGAATTTTAAGTTTAGCTTAACCAGATCCCTTTCATCTGATACATCACTTAAACTAGGCTTTAATAGCAAATATAACCATCATTTTAAAACGATTATTAAGTAAGTTAAGTTAACTAAAAACAACCAAACAATAGTTAAGAAAAAGAATGTAATTAAAAAATAATAGCTAAAGTCCGAAAAAAAAATATTTTACCTCTGTTTACTGGCAGGATGGAGTGTCCACCAGCACGCCTCGCCCTGAGAGTGCTCCTGCAGGCCCACGTCAAACGCCAACTTATCTTGAGAGGACGACGTCGATAAGCACGCCAAGTACTGAAATTAAATGGTTTATCATCTTTTGTAAATAAAATCATCAAGTATTTGGGTTGGTTTATAGTGAGTTTTAATTTAAGAATAATAATGAATAAACCGTGTAGATTTTTATTTTTGTTTTTGGTTTTTACTAGTTGGTACTAGCAGGGTAGGCAGATTGAACCTTGGGAACAAGTGTTTAGTTACTTCCGTTCCCCACTTTCCTCCGAATTTTGGAAGTATTGGGTGGTGGAATTTAACGCCACGCTTTGCCTTCTTATTAGAGCGAAGAAATGAAAATATAAAAAAAATTCATTTCTACAAATGGGAAGCGAACAGTGTAAAACTAAATCAATAGAAAATGGTATTAATTTCTTTTAATTTTTAATTTGCATTTGCAAATACGCAAAACTACACCTAACACGATTTGATGTTATAATATCTCGTAATTGATCGACATAAAAAAGCAAATATGATCATAATTTATAATTTAGAACAAAATTCAATACAATCAATATGTAAAATTCAAAGCAAAAACGTGTTTAAATTACCTATATCTAGGTACAATCATATTGTTTACTTTACAACCTAAGGTTTGCGCATTGCAGAGATTGCAATTCAAATTATACGGTTTCATTTTGCACTGCAATAAATGTTTTTTAGTACTTAATACATTCATATAAATTAAATATTATTAAAACTAAAATATTTGTTATTAAATTTTTAGCTTCACACTCTATTTTCAGAAGAATATAAATGGGGAACGGAAGTGTCTTAACGGGGACCGAGTGTACTAACAGTAGGTTCCCAGATTACCTCTCAATACCCTACCATGTGCGGGACACAGCGTGACACCAAAAAAATATATATTTATATTATAATAGTTAGAAAGACGAATAGATTGGATGCTGGCATGCAACGGGCAATCAACGAGCGGAAATCGCAGAACTAGGTGTCGTAGGTATACATATGTACATAAATACATATCCTAGGCTTAATTAACTTGAATATGTAGGTAGAAGATAAACGAAATATCTTATTTTTTTAGCTTCACGCTGCTTGACAGGGTTCTTAGGCACGTAACCTGGGAAATTAGTGTTAAGACACTCCGTTTCCAACTTTACGCCGAACTCTAGATAAATTACGTGTTGAGTGGCGGAACTCAACGCTGAGCTATGCCTCGTTCCCGGAGCAAAGAAATGAAAATATCAATTATTTAATATCCTCGTTAAGCGTTTTAATGAATAATCTATCTATATCTTAACTGACATAATTAAAAAAAACATACAAAGTAAAGTTACAAAGCTAAAATTATTTAGAATATAAAAGATAAAGTGAACCGTTTTACAGAAATATTAACTTTATAATCCTCATGAGAGAGAGGTAGGTATGTTGTGGATGTAATTCATTCAGTTTTTATTTAACAAACGAGTCGGGGCATGTACGCCGTAAAGGAAAAATCTTTTAACTAAATACTGACTTTACTGCAATGTATGACATTAACACATGAAAAGTACATGATATTTGGTTCTTTTCCTAAATGAAAACAGGCCTGTCGTGGGGCATTGACTATAAACGCGATAGGTTCGCTTGTTAGTTGAGAACTGAAAAATATTTCGTTTCTTTTCTATGAATCATTAAATATATCTATCTATAAATTAGTATAACGTCAAGGCTGCCGCCTCCTGGTACAAAGGTATTGGAGAAAAGATACCACCAGACCATTTCAATAAATACATTTTTTCATATTTGTTTCATAGAAAATCAACCTGCACTACGTACAGTACGAGGAACTCAAAAAAAATGTTGAATAAAAATAAAAAATAAATAAATCGTACTCACCATGTCACTGTTGAGATGACGCAAAAGAATAGCATTGCCGTATAACAATGTTCTGTGACCTGAACCAGTTCCTTTGCCCTGAAAATAAATTTACGATTTCGCATATTTTCCATAATAATATATTCTGTATTAGGATTTGGAAAAAAATATTATTTACAATTTATTTATATTATTGAAAATAACAAAAAAAAAAGTTATTTTAGTCGTCTTAGAGATTTTAAAAGAGTAGAAATTGGTATAGAAAAATTAAGTTCGATTAAGAAATCTAAGGAGTTTTGGTACATACCCCCCATTGGTATTAAGATATATTAGAGCAAAACTTATATTAAGAAATAGAAATCTTTATGTTCATGCACAAACTTGATTCATTTCCAATATTATTTTCGACTAAATTACCATGCGTTTCTATAATTGCTATACAAATTTAAATATCACTAGATTTAAATAAGTTTTATTAACATTATTATTAGTTCAAGTAACAAATCCAAAAATAAAGTGCAAAATGTACTGGATAATATTAATTCGTTATAGTTTTATTTGTTATTAAAAAGTTAATAGCTACTTATTTGATGGGAAAATATTTTTTAAAGTTTGTTTATGAACGTGTATTTTTGTATGAAACCTATACTTATTTAATAAAGGTATTTGTATATTTGTAATAAAGCTATTTGTATATTTGTATGTTTTAAATGTTACATTTAAAATTATGAAAATAAAATATAACCAATTATTTTATTCAAAATTAGTGTAAAAATATTGAAAAGAAAAATGAAATTGTTACCAAAAAAAAAAACAGTTTAGCGACAAAAAGAAAAATTTTGAATAATCACTTTGGCTAGTCACAAGACGAAGAATGTGACTTCAAAGTCATGCAAAACGTCACCACGAGAAATATCTTGAAAAAAATATTAGGGTAAATTATAAAAATAGTTCGGAAAAAAATATGGAAATTTATTAGATTTTTTTAAGATATAACTCGTTGTGATCGTATTTGTTACCGATATTTCATATATTCATATACTCACTAATAAGTTTTCTTTGCCCTGTAAAATTTAAATACGAATCTAGTACGTAAAAAGGGTAATATTATTCACAAATGAACACGTTTGTGTTAATTACAATATTACAAAGTGTAGAATATAGAGATTTGCTGCTTGAAACCTTTATAGAACAAAAAAAATAGATTACAATAATTTTGCAATACGTTTTTTTCTAAAGTATGAAATAATTCTGTAATTATATTAAATTCAAATTAAATAATAAAATATATTTATATTATAAAATAACGTTTCACAAAATTATAATCTTTGATTGAAAAATATTTAAGACAAAATTTTAGTTGAAATATTTATTGAAAGTTATTTTAAAAGTCAACAGTAATATAAGGATAGGTGTTCAAATGTTAATTTTATTTCATTTACATGTTCATTTAAACATAAAATCGTTCAAATACTTACGGTCTCCGAGCCGGCGGCAGTGACCAATTCTTGTAGAGCTCTTACCGACAACGCCTGTAAAATAAAATATCATTCATCAAAATTATCTTTATATATCACTCATTTTTTTAGGCTTATCGCCTTTTTACACATGAAGGGTGGAGAAATGGAACATAGTGCCAGAAAACTCCAATTTCCGCTTGCGGAAAATATAGTACTCTCTTTTTTTCTTTACAATCTTTTTTATTTTTTTTTCTTTTATTTTTTTATAATCAATCAATGAAAAACGTTCAAAATATACTTTGATAAAAATAGTAATATTATAAGAAGTATTTTTAACATTTTTAAAGTGTTAATCCACACATTGGAAATAAAAATACTTATTTAGAAAACGTAACGGGACTCGAACTAGCGCCTCCTGGAATCCGACCAGGCGCTCTGACCACTAAGCCATACATTCACTGAGAACGTACTTTCGAGGCCCGCTACGGTTTAATTTTTATACGTTTTCTAAATAATTATTATAAGAAGTAGTACCCAATAATAATAATAATCAAGTCAGGCACCGTGTTACTGTAAACGCGATTGTCGTGTGTTCGTTCCGTGTATCGTTCCGAACGTGATTTGTGTGCTGTTGAGTTCCACTACTTAACACACTTTTGTTCGATTTCAGAGAGATTGGGGAACGGAGAGTCTTTACAATAAGTTGTCAATGCCTAACATTAGGGACACAACGCAAACCTCGAGTTATAGAGTATTGCATACATGCACTGCATTCAAATTCGACACACGTTCGTTTTTTACTGTTTCTAGATACGAACACATCACGCTTCCATACTAAAGTAACGTAAAATAATGATATTTTCTTTTTAATATGTATTATTATTTATATTTCAACTGTTTTACATTTTCAAAATTTTTTGGTCAACCTTCTTAAGCTATATATTTATTGAAATAATATATTATTAATATTTTTTTAGCTTCATCCTGTATCCCGTGTATAGCGGGCAGACAGATAAGACGATAAACCTAGTGTTAAGACACTCCATTTCTCTCTTTCCGCCTAAATCTAGATCATGATTCTAATATTGAATTTAATTTTTATTGAAATTAATTGAAGGTAATATTTTTATTTATTTTTTTTAAATTTTTATTGCAGACTTAAGTGTTAAATAAGAAATTCGAAGTTCGTGCTCAACTGGCACGCTTGTTGAGTACAAATCCAGATATCTAAACGTAAAAGAAGCTAAAAAAAATGTAGGTTTCAAATTATATTCCTTTTATACCGGTCAATGCTACAAATATACAAAACGGCCAACGAGTCACAACAAAGTTGACTGCGCAAATTTGATTAAAATTTTTTACCTTAAAATTACTTAAAAAAGCAAATAAAAGTAAAGCCGCTAAAAATGTAAAGCCTAACTTTACTTTTTTTGGTGGTCGCCACATATTGGCCGCACTACATACAAATAAAGGTAAAACTAAAATATATTTATTTACCTGTTCAATAACAAACACGCATTGAGAAAGATCCGGCGGTATGTTCTTATCAGCGATGTTCTCTAAGAAACAGTGCCGATTGCCGAAGCCCTCCGCTGCAAGACACACACGTTCTCCAGTCGCCGTACACGACAGGCACACCATGTCTTCCTGTGGATACAAAACGAAAAAAATTACATACGCCTTATAGATAAAAGTGCTAATTTTGGTAATCTAAACAATTATTTTTTATTGGGAATGGGAGTTAAAACCACACCGTCGAGCTTAAGGTCAGAATCTGTGCCGCTGAGCCACAACAGCCTCATCATAGAATGCTCCGATTCCCACATTAGATTAATAATTTCAACAACCCACCCATAACAATAAAACAGATAAAATCTTTTCTATACAATATGCGTCTTTCAAATAGAGCATTTATACATATGGAAAAATCTATATTGGTGGGCCTAGATGAGAAAACTTGAGCAATTCGCACCCCATATTTTCCTTTCTATTTCATAACCTCAGCCGAGATACATTTTGCGATATAAAAACGTATATTTCACAGATTATGTTAGGAGATATGATTGAATTGTATCTAGAGATAAAGTGGTATTGTAAACAAAACCATGTATCTTGCACATCGCAGGGTAGGTGACCTAGTGGGAACCTAGTATTAAAATATCCACTTTCCGCCGAGTTCCGGACGCATATCGTGTTAGTAGTGGTGGAACTCAACGCCGCCTCTTAGTTACAATACTAATAAATATATGAATAGTAAGTAAATTCAAGTTTCAGTAACACGCTTACTTTGTTATCGACGATACAAAAGTTCTAGCAAAAGTTTAATTTTTACATTACATTATTACTTTAATTAAACAAAATGAAATCTAATAAAAAATATTTTAGATATGTGTTTCTCTTGTATATATACATATGTAACATACGTTGAAGGGTTGATTGAATCTAGTTATTCAGCTTTCTAAGTATTAAATAACATATAAGGACTCCCATCACGATATCACCTCTATTATTCAAAATGTCAATTAGTTATGGTATGGCTTTTCAATATGTGCTTCCGTACCATTCGCGTGCTGTCAATAATTTCTTTTATAATCTATATAAAGCCGTCGTGGCTAATAAGTTGCAGTTGCGAGAAGCGCGGCGTTGAGTTTCGCCACTCAATAAAGAATGCCTCCAGAATTCAGCGAAAAGTGAGGAGCGGAGTGTATAAGCACTAGATTCCCGTTGCCTATCTTACTACGTATACAGTTTATTGTTTAGAGTATTACGTAGTCCTTAATAGGTCAGTTCCGCTCACGAAAACGACTATAAAAAAAAGGTTTTAGTATTAGAATATTTTTATATAGAACAAATTCAATTGAACTTCTCTTCTGTTTGTCCGTGGTGGCCTGAAGCAAACAAAAAAAAAAGACGAATGATTGATGGCGTTCTAGAGTAAGGTTGTCACGTTGCGTAATTTGTTAGTGACAATTTCTATTCATTTTATCACTTGAACGGTTAAGAAAATAAAAGAAAGATAATAGTTCATAATTTATTTATTTTTAATTGTATATTTTGGTTTTTGTAGAAAAATGCCACATCGTATGCTTCCTTAGTTAATGAAATAACATATAACTAAATAGATAAATATATATAAAAGGACATGTACCTGACTGACTGAGGTAAAACGCACGCACAGCCGTAACCGCTGATGGTAGCAACGTGAAATTTGGACATATGTTTATTTTTGTAATCTGGACATCCACTAACAAGGGATTTTGAAAAATTGGAACTCTAAAGGGATGAAATAGGGGTTGAAATTTTGTATGGAAAAATCTTTAAATCGCCACCGACTTTTATAAAAAAAATAAATTCAGACTATTAAAAATATTTTATTGAACACGTGTATCGTGGTTTTTTTGAATTCACCCCTATGGGTGCAAATAAGTGGGCGAAGCCGCGCGCACCCACTAGTAACTAATATACATTATTGAAAAGCTTCCTTTTTTCTGCGTGGCATGGAGGATAGAGGGAGCCTAGTCCTAAATTATAATACCACTTTCCGCTCCGATCCGAGAGATCGTTTGATAAGATATGAACTCAACGCCACGCTTCGTCTGGTGAAGGAGACGCCTCAATATTTACAAGTATGTATCTATAGATTATAAATTATAAATATCTACATCATAACCCAATTTGGGTATTTTATAACAAATTTAAAATATATAAAAATATTCTTTATTAAAACAATATTTGTTTTAGTATATGAAGAAGAAATACTAAATAATATGTAAGTAGTGGAGTGCGTTTGGCAATGAGCGGGTGCCAAGTTGTAGGTGTCAGGAAATGCCGATGATACTGAGGGCAATGTTATTTAATATAAATGATAAATCGACGTTCCAACTCATACATAGTATTGCTTAAACCGTCTTTTGTCATAATGTATTTTATATATCAAGCTTCTTTTTTAGGGTTCCGTACTCTGAAGTGAAATAAAAAGGGAGCCTTTACATGACCACTTATTTAATATCACAGTACTATGATTATTTCCGCATAGCAAAATTTTCTGCTGAATTTTAAGACATTTAAACAAAACAACACCGAAATGAGGAAATGAATATAACTCATTTCCACAAGCGGAATTTGAATCCACAATCACTATATTTTAACATTCAGTGAATGTGCCGCTGTCTGTTATATATCGGTATATAAATAATAATTGAAGTATATTTTTATCTATAGGACAATATACAACAAGTATATTTTTATCTATAGGATAACATATATATGTTAATCTGTCAATATATTTCCAAAGTACACTCAAGAATTTGAAGTCCACACCACTACTTTAATACGCAATCTACCTACAAAGGCAGAAATAAATTCTTGCATTAGATTATTTTTAGGCGCTTTATATTTAACTTGGCCACATGAAACGCGTGACATACGCTCCACATCCACTCCATGCCCTTCTTATTCATCTTCGAATTTACAATACCTAGTTTTCATATATAACATGTATAGATATTAAGATTGCGTTTGCGTTTGGAACAGAAAAATGCAGTTTGTTTTCCTAAGATAATTTTCAATATGAAATATCTAGTGGCCATAGATCGACAATTGTTGGTTCGAATTGTTCCTTCTCTGTGAAATGAAATATTTAATATCATAAATATGGTAGCGCGAAAACAGAAAATACAGAACGAATGACAACGTAGGTATTTATTTTTTTCTCAATCAAAATTTCCGAAGTTGCGGAATCCCCCTAAGGACCGCTAGGGTACCCTGA
>DVQM01000021.1:0-39399 GCA_018231645.1 Heliconius ricini | reverse complement strand
CCTCATCATGTGCGACGCGTACAGGTCGGGTGCCGGCGGCGCGAACCCTCCCGGCCAGAACGGGTAGTTGGGGTAGCTGTCCGGCCCGTTCAATCCGTTGGTGAACTTTGTGGGAGGTTTCGGTGGAGGCTTCGGAGGTTGAGGCTTCACTTCCTGTTGGGGTTTCGGCTCTCGTTTTCGCGGCCGCATCAGATGCCTCTCCTTTACTTTGTACTCAAGCGTCGAATGTGGCACCCCATAGTATGAGCCCGCGCGGTGGACGGACATCTCACCGCGTTGGACCGCTTTCACTGCTTCCACTAAACTATCTCTGTCGTAGTTTCTGTACTTTCCACGTTTGGGCCTAGTGCCTTTTCCGCCGGCAGCCGTTTGCCCGTTATTAGGCGTAGCTTTTGAGTTGCTGGGCATCGCGTAATTTCTCTGATTGTCTGGAGGAGTTTTAATTACGGATACATGTCTATCAGGTGCTCGCATGTACTGCAGGTCCGATGGTTGTGGTCTATCTAGTGGCTGTTGGAACTTTTGGCTGATGCTTTTTGCTATGACATCACTTAGTGATGTAAAAAGGTGCTGAGAGGAAGGTGGATCTGCAAAAACTGATGGTGGGAGTAAAAGTTGAGATGGTGGATTGAGCGGTGGCTGAGGTGGTAGGAGCGGGGTGATAGGTGTAACTGGGGTAGTAATGGACGTTGCTGGCGAAGGACTTTTTTCATCTGGAGGTGGGAAAGTCGGTATTTTGAGGATAACGGATGGTGGCGATTCTGCTTTATCGGGTTCACTATCCGGATCTGATTCTTGGCCAGTATCCGACATAAGACCAAACTTGTTGACCTTGTTGCGAAGAGTGGAGCGAGGTATGCCGTAGACAACGGCGGCCCGACGAGTTCCCAACCTCCCAGATTGGATGTCCTGCAGAGCAGATCGCAGTTCATCTTCGGTGTAAGCTCGTCTTGTAGCACTGTTGCTGGAGCCTTCGAGGACTGCTCGTTTTAATCTGTAACAATCAAATTATATATAAATAAACCAAAATACTGAATTATGTTATTGTCTCACACCTTTTATGAAAAGTTATGCCGAGCGTAAGTAGAAAAAAATTACGAATGCTTAATGCAAGATGCGGTAAGGACAAGGAAAGTTATCGGATACAATTGCCGGAAACATGATCAGCCGTTCGATCCGTTTACGGATATCCAGATTACCAGCGCTGTACTGTACATTGAAAACATTGGAGACAAATGAAAATATATAATCAATCATCGTCATATAAAAAACGTCTCTTAAAATTTTAGGGCAACATTTTAAATATAGGAAGCTAAGGGTCATAAGACAATATACGTTGAATTATATTAACGGTCTAAATGGGCGAAAGAGTAGAGGCTAACGCACAGTGAAGGAAACACGCGCGCGATATTATTGTATTATTTTATATTTTTTATCGTTATCATATAAAAATTATTGCATTAAGAGAAATAGGATACTTGTCTATTATGATAAAATCCATATATGACAATTTCAACATAAATTTTAATCTACAAAACTTTATTTCATAAGATTTTCGCAGTAAACAAACAAATTTATTTAACTGAACACATAAAGATAAACGTTTTATCCAAAGTTTGAGTTGAATCACTGAACAATGTGGGTCGACAGCTGTAAACGACGTAGCGGCAATCGGTCGCCAAACTAAATTCAATATTTCAAAACCGCATTAATTCAAGATAACGTGCAACTCGAAATATTTACTCATGCAACACCGCGATAACGTTGTATGAATGCGTCTTTATCTCGCCGTCTCTTATAAATCGGTATTGGTTATGGCGAAATGGAGCTTCAGCGTGCAGCTTTACGGTCGCCGGTGGCGCAGATCCGAACGGTCGTCTTTAGTTTCATCTTAGGTTTTACTTTCTTATTTTCTGTACCGCCGACAGGGAATATCGGACCCTATTAGGAGGAGACGGGAGTCATATTGGTGTCTTCGGGTCGCGGACGCAAGGTCGATGTACTGTCGACTATCGTTGCATTTTTATTTGTTTTGGCGAGTCGCGCGACCCACATCGCGGGCTCAGAATGAATTTATTCTGTTATCGATTGAATATCGTGCATAATATCGGTGCTGAATCGAGACAGTGCCTCTTTCTTGTACGGTGTACGCTTTGAACTTAGTTCATGCGGACATTTCGAGTAATGAGGTCCGTTTGCTGGTTCAGCGATGCGTTAGGACAATTGAACATTTCACGTTGCTCTATTACTGGGGATGGACGATTGTGTCTGTGTTTAGGGTTGTTGAACCTAAATCCAGTATATGACAAAGAAAACCTACCTATATTTTTTATGTACTGAAATGCTCATACAAGCGCTACAACAGCTCTATTTCAAGTTGTACAAGGTTCGTTTATTAGACACGCATCTAGTTAATTGGAAAGAGTAGAGCGTGACTTGTCACTGGGTTCTTAAAGTCACGATTAACCTTTATGCTTCTAATTTTCGTTTTATTATTAAAGTTTATTAATTGTTAGATGCTATCGTGACTACAAATGTACCTATTCTGTTGACGATTTTTTTTTCCGTTTTGGTAAAATGCATGGTGCTTATTTTCTCCGATAACCATTACCATGTACAATTATTATGAATAATAATGATTATGTAGGCGAATTATTTACTTTTTATTTGCTAAAATATATACTATATTTACTTTTAGCTTTTATAATAAAAGACATTATAAAAATATTATTTTTATAAAAGCCTTTTTATAGAGTTTGACTGTAAATTTGAAAGTTGTGGGGTCGATTTCCATTCGAAGGAACCAATTATTTTCATTTCTCCGTCAACGGTCTCATTAAAATCATGTAATGTCTCGAAAATTGGACAATGCGTGCGAAACGGAGTGTCTTAACCTAGGCTCTATTTCCCTATATGCAGGATACAGCGTGAAATAAAAAAAAGATTGAAAGAGTAAAAAGACTATAATATTACTTTATATTTATGTAATTAATTTATCCCTCTCCCGCAATCAGGGTTAGTAAGTACGATATCCCCTAACAAGATATTATAATTTCTATGACCAACCCCCATAGTAGGTATTGAAAGTAAAGGGCAGAACGCCATTGTAAGAATTATGCTTAAAATATAGGTCAAGTGCGAATCGGCTGCATCGTTTACTCGTTAATTACCTATTCAATGTTACTCGATTAATTTATTATTTTATTTTTTTTATTTTAACGCTGTTATAGTGTAGTGTATAAACTGGATTTATAATATATTAAGTCCCGTCTCTATAAATCACTCTCAAGTCTGAGATATATCTTGACAGCGATCTTGAGATGAAATTTTTATTCAAAAACATGTCAGAGTTAAGGGCGCTTATTGATTACGAGGACTAACCGCGGCTAAAATCTAATTGAAATAAAAATAAATATGAATAATATATATGAATAATATAATAAATATGAATAATATATATATAAAAAAAGACTTTACGACGAATATTCATTATGTAGGTATGAAACTTTTAAAGAATTTCAAATTAGCTCATATCATTATGCAGAATGTTAATCAGCTATTTTCTGTTAATAAAAAAAACTTGAGAGCTGTGTCGATAAAATACATAAATTAACTATGATAATACATATTATATGCATGTACTTGGCTTTAGTCGTGTCTAAGAGGGTAAGACTTGTGTATGACATATACTAAGTGCCTCTTTCTATACATGGTCTATCCAATAGAAAAAGAGTTTTTTTTAATTGGAACTAGTAGTTCCTGAGATTAGCGCGTTTAAGCAAACTCTTAAGTTTTATAATATTAGTATAGAGTCTATATATTTTTATATTATAATAATCTATACTATAGATTATATAGGCTATAATAAAAAAATATTATACAGTAAAAATATATTTCTTGTGCAATTGGGTATATATGTAAGACATAAAAAGGTTCGTAGAGTAAAAAAAAAACAAATTTCTAAACCAAAATGGACTAAGATAATACGCAATTAAATACATACTTTGACAATATATAGATATTACAACTAACTCATTTACCTTAATCAGGAATAGAACAAGCAACCAACCAGTACAGAATATAATTCTGTACCTACACACATAACCTACCAATATCTAACCGACGGAGGAAAGAACATCTTGTGAATGTGAGTCACAAATAATAAAATTGTGGGTAAATAACTTTCTTTCGTAATCTTAGTGTGAGGGCAGAACGTTGACTTACGATAGGAGTGCTTTGACACTGAAGTGCAATATTTATTCATATGATTCAATGAACTGTTTATATCGCATGCCAATTTCGTATCAATATTACTTACTATGATAATATTTGAGTATTGGGACATCGGATATTTCAATATATTTTTTTTCGTCTATTGTGAAAACTGTATTCATAGTAGGCTGAGAGAAACTAGTGTAAATGATAAGAGATAGCAGGAAAATGATAATAATTCATTCTCCCAAGTAAAATGCAACCCACAAACATCGCGTTGTCTGCCACAACCGTAATTTTCGTTTCTTTTTCTGTTATGAAAGTGGAAAAATGAAAATAAGTCTTTCTCCCGAGTGAGAATCGATCCAACAACAACACTAAGACGCTGTGCCGCTACGGCCTCACTTTTAATTATTTCTATACATATACAAGTACTAAAATAAAATTTAAAAAAAAATCCAAATAAGAATGTTACCATAATAACACAGTTGAGAAATCTAACTTGACGGGAATCATGCTTTAGGCTAATGTTTATATACTTAAAACATTTTCGTTTTCCAACCAACGCAGTGCTTTGTGTGTAGAGACAAAGCGCGACGTTTGTTCCAGCCACCCGGCAAGCAATAGGCTTTAAATGGATG
This sequence comes from Heliconius ricini, assembly GCA_018231645.1. Classification (NCBI taxonomy): domain Eukaryota; kingdom Metazoa; phylum Arthropoda; class Insecta; order Lepidoptera; family Nymphalidae; genus Heliconius; species Heliconius ricini. The sequence goes on along the minus strand of DVQM01000021.1, from coordinate 34,546 downwards.
GAGTGCGAACGAAGTGACTTATGAGTTTCTTTTTTTTACGTACTTTCTATTCACCCCGCGAAATGAACGAGACCGTAGAGATTGAAAGGTTGCGTAATATCAGTAGGTATGACTGTGATAGGTTATTATGTTCAAAATTTCAAAATCGATTTCAAAAAAGTGAAAAATGCAATTAAATTTAGATTTTAATTGAACAATTGAATTTTATATCGAATTTTAAGCCATACCACGAACTTGAACCAAATACCATCACATTCAATGACCATGTGCCACCTGAGCCACAAAGACGTCCACAAACAAAAGATTACCCACACAATAGAAAACAATACTAAAACCGTAAAGAATATCAAAATTTAACTAGCACCAATATAAAATATGGGAAGCCAATCGTTTCTACGAACCCGCGCTACTTGCTAGCTCTTATAAATCACAATAGCTGTCAAAGGTGGACGACCGTGGTAATAAGTTGGAACACTATTGTGTAATACGGTAACATTGAATGGGTATGGCCGTTGGTACCATGGGTTTAATGGGTAATATACCATGGTCATGGCGAATCGGCTTTTCCTGAAACTTTTCCTGTATTAAAATCCCCTTTTGTTTTTGTAATTAACTTTTGTTTTGTGTGTGGATTTGATTTGTGGCGTACCTGCACCTACTCCTACTGTTCCTATATGGTAGTTTGTAATTTTTTTTGTCGAATTTCAATAGGATTGAATATGTAGTTATGGGTTCTATTCAAGCTTAGCATTGATTGATAAGTAGACCCCTATGTACGGTGTATGTATATGAGTGGAATTTACTTTACATAGTTAACTTTAGTGAAGTATCTCAGTTTTTATTTGACCAAAAACCATATTTAATAAATATTTTTTTCTGTTTTCTATTCTAATCGTTTGTATTTCTAGTAAAATTTAATTTAAGTATTGACTTTTCTTTCATAGATTTTTATTATTTATTTATAATATGTTGTCTTAACTTTTTTGGTACCTTAAGTATATTTTAAGTTCCACCACATAACGCGTAACGTAAAAATTGGGCAGTTCTCGAACATCGGAGTGTTTTAACATTTATTTCTCTCTACCTACCATACTATGCGAAAAAATGTGAATACGCCTTAATTTTGTCGTTATCAAAAAAAATAAACATTGATATTTAGGACTAACCAATTGTTGTCAATAGAAGACAACGGTCCGAGATAATAAAAAGTATAAAAAATTAACATATTCAAGATTTTTCCTTCATAATATACTCAAAACTGAATCCCCTTACGTCCACAAGAAAGATAAATTTGACGGGCTCTTTCTTCATTTAATAAAATTGGGTCGAGTGCTCTTACTACGTTCTTAACTGAAATTTGAGCGTTAATTTTTAGCATATATTTTAGCGTCATCTTATTATATTTAACCGATTTTGAAATTATTTTTCAATTCATTTTTTTTTACTTAGAAACTTATTGATGTTTTATATTTCGCTTACTTTGTTTTCAAAATTTACTCATGAACGTTTATTTTGGGCACCCAATCTAATTAATTGTTCATTCTCCGCATATTTATTTCATTTATGGGACTTGTGGAAATAGATAGTAAAGAGAGGGGTTGTTTAACAACTAAATAAGCGGAATCTGAAACGTAGAATGCACTTCTAATTCTTTTCTAAAAAAAATACAGAACATAGGGAAATAATTCTTCTTTTCTAAATTCTTAAAAATCTGGCAAGCTTTAATTTCGTCAAACCAAATTTAGTGCACCTTAGTCCAACTCAGTCGCTTGACCATCTTTTAGTATCACAACATAACGTTGATACGTTTTAATTTATAATTTTAAACTGTATTGAAAAAAGTATCTTTATTTGAAATTAACAAGGCTGTTCCCCATTGTAATAGACAAAGTTCTACCACAAGAAAATGGAAAACGGAAAGTTTGAACATTTTATTTCTATTTTTTCCTGCAAACGTAATTACACGTCGGAGTTAATTTAGATAAAAGCCGTATAATATAACCGAAATAATTTTATTTTCACTCTCCCACTCTCAATCAATAAAATAAGGCAGGAATTGACGAACGGCGTGTCTTAACACTAGATTCTTATTTCCATTTACCAAATGTAATAATACAAATCTGAATAAAGTTCAATAAAAGTTGAATGAACCGAAACTTTTTATTTAAAAATAGTAAAATAGGAGAGACGATAGGGTAACCCATAACAGTAAGTGGATTAAACAACACTTTTTGACCTTAATTCGATGTAAATTTCCCAACTCGTATCTAAAAGGCCATCAGTTCCATGGCATGGTTCACCGATGTATATTTCGTCAGGTAAAAATACAAGTCTCTAGGGCGGTGGAAAATCCATTATTCTAATTAGGCTTTTTATACTAAAAAAAACTGTACGTCATGGTTCTATTACGTTCTTTTTATTATTTCGAAATGAAATGATAAGTTTATATGTAGAAAAATTGTGGACAGATACTTCGTTCTCCGCTTTGTCTACATTCGACATTGGTCATTGAGTGATGAAAGTCAACGTCGCAACGTCAACGTCGCGTCGATTTGACTTGTCATAATGGAGAGGTGATCAGATTTATAATTTCTTAAAAAACGTATAAATAATTTTTTTTATCTAAAAAAAAAGAAAAATCTTAAACTATTTTATCTCCAGTTTTACTTGATGGATTTGGATTTTGACAGTTACAGTCTATGGATTTTCTTACTTATTTTTTTGTATAAAGTCATGTAAAAAAAAATTTTTTTTAGTAATACTATACAAACCTAGCATTATCCACGTTTTTGGTGTCAGGAGGTGGAGTGCCGCTGGTGCTGGATGTGGATTTTGCACTGAGGTCCAGGGGCTGTTCCGCGATCGTTGGTGATGAGCTGGGTGCAGCTACCTTGTCTTCGGGTAGCCTGCTGTTGGAGAGAATGGACGTTACAGAAAAAAATTATTATATAAAATTAAGGCAGTCGTGGTGTGGGGCACAGTGTCTGACTGAGAAATAATTTGTATTCATTTTGTCAGTGGTTGTGGTGGTGTGGTGAGTGGTTGATAGTTCCGCCACTACATGGGAGATGTTTTGAAAATTGGGCGTTGTGGGGAACAAACATTTTTAATAGTATCTTGTCTTGTGTCTGAGGGCAGCCTACCCTGTTGTATACGAGCTACAGCGTAAAGCTAAAGGAATACTAATATATATTTGGTTTTCTGTATTCATCAGAATTTCGGGAAATGATTGTTATATGTTTCGACATATATGTATATGTTCTGAGCCCGAATTTTATTGTTTTACAGTCGTCACCCGTTACTTTACTTGCATGGACTTTAAGATTATAAATGGAGAAGCTCTTTATTTCCCGTCATAGGATTTTTTGTGAAATCCTCGCTTAGAGAAGTACCCATCACTCCATTTCTATATATTAAAAATTCAGCTTTCTAAGTCGAGTAGTTGGGTCTACATCTTAGCTGTCACGCACTTAGTAACAGAGAAAAAATATTTTTTTGAATATGTACCTAAAATTGAATTACAGTAGCGTGAAATTAGTGACATTTTACAGAATGCTATTATAGTTTTTCTACTAATAAAAGAAGAAAATACATTTATTCCTAAAATAACTAAAGCATACCATTATTTATATATTATTAACAATGAATATCAAAGAAATTCAGTATAGAAAATGAACTATCAAATTTTAATTACATCACATCTTAAGAAGGCAACTTTCTTAAAAGACAAGGAACCAAATTGAACTTTAAGATTAGACTTTTCGCCATCAAAGAACAAAAATCCTATAAAAAGTCTCATTTAGGTACCGTAGTGAACATGTCTGGGCGGAATGCATTAGCCAGCCATACATCGTTGTATTTGTAATGTTAATGATACGAGTAAAGGGCGCCGTGATTATCATACGTTTACGTTACATAGGGTAGGTACGAGCCAACTATGGGAGGCAGCCCTTTTTTACCCCTTCTTATATAAATCAAAGGCCCAATCCATTATACGATCGATATATCTAGACAAGAGACAATAATAATGTTTGTCGATAAGTTTCTATTCTTACAATGACACTCAGAGACGTTAATTAGCTTTTATTTGACGTTGGGATTTGATTTATTTGATTCTAATACCTGCCACATTGTGGCCAGTCGTAGCGCAGGGGCGCGAGAGTGAGAATGTAAACGCGACAAGTTGTGGATTCAATTCCCACTCGGAGAAAGAAAATATTTATTATTTTTATTTCCTAGCTCTGGTAACGAGAAAAGCGCGGCGTCCAGTTCCGCCACTCAAAACGCAATGCCTCTAGAATTCAAAGAAAGTACCTTCCCTCTGCCTTTGCTCTTGACCTTGCGATTTGCCTTTGACCTTAATATATTTTTTATATCCTGGCTTTTGTCACAAAACAAAACGCCACTTTGACTTCCGCAACTTGCAATGCCTCGAAATAGGCCGGTGCGTGGGAAACGCAATGACTCAACATTAGGTTGCCTGTCTATCCTGCTACATGCGAGACACCGAGTGAAGTTAATCATTTGCAAATTTTCTATGCACAAAAATTCATGAAATTCAAATTAATTTTTCAGATGTATGCTGAACCAAAACTCTCGTCCTACTTCGTCAAGGTAGTTATAAAACACAACCACTAAAACTACCCTCGTCGAACTCTACATACTAATTAGTAAAATTATTTTATTTTTCGTTCTGAATATACTTTTTTAAAAAACATCTTATATGAAAATATTTCTGGGGTAAATGATTTTTTATCTTAAGCTAAGGAGTGGAGGTAAAATATTAATATATAACTAATATGTATAGCCCATGGTTTTTTTACGTTATCAAAAATAGAAAAAAATAATAGCTTGTTTAAATTTTAATGATCGATTTTTATTTATAATATAAAAGTTGGTATTGTGCGTTTTTTTTTAATATTTAGACTCAATATTTATATACATGTTTAATAATTTCTACCACTGTGCTAGTTAAACAAGTAACATGTTTTAGTGCTAAATCACTTTATTTTCCATGTTTGTATATTTTGCACTGTAGTTAATAGAAAGCGGCGTTGAGTTTCACCACTCAAAACTCAATACCTCGTGTATTAGGTGGAAAATGGAAAACGGAAGTGTCGTAATGGTAACGGAGTAATAAAGATTCCCTTTGTCTACTTGGCTATGTGGTATATCCAGTGTTAAACTAAAAAAAATCTACAATCTATAAGAAATTCTACTAAATATTGCATGCGATCAAATATGCGATAGTCGATCAAATATTCCAACGTGTTCAAGAACATGACCATATTAGGACATTTTACTTAGAAACGGAATGGGTTTTTCCGTACACTTTGCACTTTAAAATTCTGTAAACGTGTGTCACTTCCTTCTATTTGTTTTATGATTGATTTTGACTCATTTCATGTTAATTAGATATTAATCAATAAATATGAAATGAATTAGACATCCATTAGAAAAAGGTAAAGAAATATGTACCTACGTATGAATTTTTTTCAACCTATTGTATTTCTTGTAGTAAAAACATTAACTAGGTTTGCCTTGATGAAAATATTGTATTCTTAACTTGGCACTGTTCTTAAAATTTTCAGGTAAATTAAAACTATAGAGGAGGAAATCTTTTAATTGTCTTTATGAAGCCTAAACAAATCTAATGTGAAATAATCTGTTCTACTCTTTCACCCAATATCACCTAAGATATACGGACTTAGCATATTATATAAACTGTGGAGAGCACAATCCTATATAAATTTACGTTTCTAATATCAAACCTACAATCTGTCTACAGTAGACATGAAAAGAGGCAGCCAGTATTTCTAAGTATATAACTAAATAGAAACGTCTCCAATGACGATACTACGTTGAATAGAATGTGTTAGACAGGCGGAGATACTGAAGCCATGGCTTTAAACGACATATTATTATTACTAAATGTTAATTATCATGTTAATTATTTTTTAACTACATCACCCGAAACATTATTTACCAACAAAAGTTGACACTTATTAGCTTCACGCTGTATCCCGCACACAGCAGGGTAGGCAGAGGGTAGTGTTAAGAAACTCCGTTCCACACTTGCTGCCGAATTTTGGAGGCATTGCGTGTTGGGTGGCAGAACTCAACGCCGCGCTTTGCCTCGACACCAGAGATAAATTTAAATAAATATTTCAGCTCCTCGAGTGGGGATCCAACCCACAACCGTCACACAGTTTTACAGTCACACTTCGTGCCTCTGCGCCACGACTGGCCTCAAGTCGACACTTTATGACGTCAAATGTATAATTTCATTTTTTCCGTTTCCCCTTTTATTTCTCCTCTCCTACACTCTCTAACCTTAGGTACTTTAGGAGGTAAAAATTGTTTATATTGAAACTAATCATCGCTTCCAACTTTCTTTGTGAGGATTTAAAGCGTAAAATGAAATGTTCTGGTTTTTCTGTTTTCATAGGAATTTCGAGAAATTCTTTTTTAGTGTTCCCCTAATCTTGCTAACTTCGCTACATGCTGAATGACAACTGCTTGTGCGTTGGCTGTCAGCCACTCAATAACGGAAGAGTTTTATTTATACATGCGTGCTTTATATAAACGTTTCATATAAAGACGAGTCAAACATAATATGATGATTGTGTGCTCTAATTCTTAACGATCTATTGTTCTCATTTTTATTTTTTTCACCTTCACTTTCTCATCTCGCATATAGAAGGAAAGGTGACTTACTTAGTGTCCAGACAGTTCTTTATGTTCTGCACGAATTCGAGACATTATACGTGGAATAGCGAATCTAAAATTCAACGAAAATAAGATAACGTGTGAATCCATCACGAAAATCAAAATCATATTGTTAACGGGAATTTATATATTTATATTTATTATATTATTATTTATTTATATTCAGTTTTTTCTTGCTCTGATGCGATGATGATTTAGTGATTACATCACTTGATTCATCATTTAAGTTACGCTGAATGTCTCAAATAATATTGAGAGATATTCAGACATTCAGTGAATTTAGTTTATTACAAAATATCACCACAGCAATTCAAATTTTTTTCATTCAAGATATACATTATATAAAATATAAACTTATTGTAATCTCTATATTTAAATCAAATTCTTCCAATATACAGATAAAATAAAAATAATATAATTACAACAGACAACAATTAACAGTATCCATTGTTAAAAAAACGAACGACAATTACAAAAGACAGTTGTATGTGCGAATAATTTAAATATAATGAGCGATTTCGATTAATTACAGTAACTACGATGACAAAAAATGATATTTCTTTGTATTTCACAGTGCAAGGTTACATCTTTCGTGACACGAGGGCGTTAGGATTGTGGAATTGTGAAAAAATGCCTATAAATAGATAAATCAATTTTTAAAGTGTTTTACTACACTGAAGGTTGAAAATTATTTTGCAAAATCTATAAATATTTAAACGTAGCGGGATTAGAAATTGCTCAGTGTCATTGATCAAGTTCTGAAGTTACTTTTTTAGCTGAACTTTATTCCACATTTTCCGCTCAATTTTCGAAACATTAAAAACATTAGAACAAACAAGCGAGAAAATGAAAATAATTCATTCCCCTAAATGGAAATCGAATCTAAAACCTTCATAATTTAATCAATCGAATCATATAGCAAAATGCCGAAGCTAAAAACCGATGCGAAATCTCAAGTTTTTATTTATATTTTTATAAATATAAATACTATTATAATTAAAACTAGGTCCTTTGTAAGCCTGTTGCTTCATCGCATCCGTCCGTCAGTCATTCTAGGATGTGGAACGAAATGCTGAATTCAATAGAGTCGCGGTGACGTATCGACAAAGCTTTTGTAGGCGTCTTGAGTATTGAAATTGTGGGGAAATAGGTGGCTTCGTAACAGTTTTTAGTTATTGTAATATTATAATGTTTTATTTATTATTTGGAATATTTTGCTTGTGTTTTTATATAAACAAATAATCATCGCATGATACTTGACTTTAAGATAGAAGATGTAAGAATCAAAACTGTAAAAAACATTTTTGTACAGTTAGCAAATTAGAATAGCTAGGTTTCATGGTGAATACTACAAGGGTAGGCATGAGGAACGGAGTGTCTTAACACTAGGTTCCCTCTTTCCGCCGAATTTTGGAGACATTACATTTTGAGTGGTGGAACTCAACATCGCACTTTGCCTCGACACCAGAGCATTTATAATAATTAATATATACAAAATAGAAAAAAAACCGTAATAAACAATATTCAAATTGTCATACACCTTAAACATAGAATCTCTATATAAAAAAAACCACACAATAGCCTAGCTAGGCACCAAACACGTCGATATTCCAGTTTAGTTGGCAGATGTAGCGCGTTACGTAAACACTACGAGTAGACGCCGTGATACGACGACAAAAGCGCACATTGTTGTTTTGACTATTGAAATTATTTGATATACACCACACAACAACAGTACCAACGCTACTGTTGTTGTTTGTTGTGTGTTGTGTAAGCGATAGATGCTTACAAACTTTTTTTGTGCTCAAAGTTTCTGTTAGTTTGAAATTAAAAACAAATTATTTTGATGCAATTAAGTAATTTTGTATTACGTTTTTAGGTTCACACTGTATTTCGGATATAGCAGGATAGGTAGAGGAAACGTTGTGTTGAAACACTCCTCGTTCCTCACTCCCCAAATAATTCTTTACATTACGTATTGTGTAGCAAAACTCAACTTCGGATTGTGTTTTTTGATTACCAGAGCGAAAAAATATAATTCATTAATTTGCACGAGTATTACACATTTTGAATGAAACCCTTTAACCTTATCAATCCTGTATATTTAGTACCTATACATTTTTTGACTGAGGTGCCCGTCCGTCAGTACTAACCATAAGGTACATAAGCAAAGCAAAAATTAAAATTAAAAAATTAGTTTCACGCATCTAGGTAGGCAGAGGGAACATAGTGTTAAGACACTCCGTTCCCCACTTTCCGCCGAATTCTGGAAGCCAATCAACGCCGCGCTTTGCCTCAATACCAGAGCGCAGAAATGAAAATATAAATGTGAATAAATATTTAATTTTCTTAAGTGGAGATCGAACCCACAACCAGTCGATTTTACAGTCACACTTTGGGCCGCCATAAAAAAAGCATTAAAATACAAAGGATAAGCATATATACAACCTAATATTAATACACTCGGACTCGGATAGGTCAGTCGTGGCGCAGAGGCACAAAGTGCGACTGTAAAACCGACTGGTTGTGGGTTCGATCCCCACTCGAGGAAATGAATTATTTACTTAAATTTATATTTCCTTTTCTTCGTTCTGGTGTCGAGGAAAGCGCGGCGTTGAGTTCTGCCACTCAACTCGTAATACCTCCAGAATTCGGCAGAAAGTGGGAAATGGAGTATCTTAACACTAGGTTCCCCCTGCCTACCCTGCAGTGTGGGGGATACAGCGTGAAGCTGATATTATTAATACACTCCGTTCGCCGAGTAGCGGAACTTAACACTATTTTCCTTCTGCCTACCCTGGTACTGGTACCGGGAAAAAACGGGAAACAAGTTTTGTTTTTTATTATCTTTATTAATATAAAGAATTTTAACAACCATTTATTATTTTTTTTGCCATAGATATATTTTTAGTCAAATCCAATTATAAATATATAATTCTAAAAATGTATCATAGCGTTATCTCATTTAAAAAAATTACACACACTATACTCATATTACTGAGAAAACAATGAAAATTTTCAATCGCTTCAGCAATATGAGCGTGAAAAGTATAAAATAATATGTCCGACGTTCTTAAATACCATAAGTTTTATATATATTTTTAGATTGGTTTCATTTAATGGTATGCTTTTTTGAATTCATAAATATTAGAAATTATTTTATGTTACGAAATAAGAAATATGTTTTACACCGTTTGCGGTGATATATGTAAATATATATATCAAATTTACATTTATTTAGATTACCTGGCCAAATAAAAACCGAGCTTTATATTGTTAATAAAGCAAACAAATGAAAATAATTCATCCCCCCAGTGGGAATAATAATATATATAATATATATAAATTAATATTACAGTTAGACACTGTTTCATTGCCACGACAGCATAACACACAAATCATTTCCTTTCCTTTATCAAATAAACTAGCACATTGCTTTTTAAAAAATAGTAAAAACTCTAAATCCTGAACTCTTGGTATTGTGATTAAAATTCCGTTAAACTTCAAAATTCATCTCCGCAACGAAAGATTGTCGGCGCAGCATCCGTTCAGATGCTTGTTGAGATGAAAGCGTTACGTTGACGTGACGCGTCTTTTATAGAGGGATTTATGTTGTTTTGAAATGCTTGGGAGGTTGTAATGAAAAGTTTAGCTGTTTTTAAGATTATTAGATAAGGTGATAAGTATTGTTTGATAAGTTTTAAGTATTGATGTTATCTATGTGTAGGTTTGAATATGGTAGTATTATTATTTGAAAATTAATTAAAGTAGTAAAAATATAAAATTAAGCAAATAACTACACGAAGCTAAGTTAAACAATGTGAATAGTTCTGTAAAAACTGTAAGAAATATTTTTTTTTTAGCTTCCACTTTTCTGTATGGTAGGAAGGGAACCTCGTATTAAAACACACGGAGCGTTCTCAGGAAAATTCCTCAAAGTAAGAATCGTATCCAATCATTTCAAATAAGAAGATCTTTTGAATGAAATTAGGTAATTAGTTAATTTTAGTAATCTCGAATTTCTTGTCAAAATATCAAATAATACAATGAGAAGATTGTTTAGCTGCACGTTTTAACCCTAGCAGGGTAGCCAGTGAGAACGGAGCAACAAACGCTACGGTCTCTTCATACGACTTTTTTTCGTCTTTTCCAGTGTCATTAATCTCATCATATTCCCGGGGGATCCTGGTGCTTTTTACGTGACCTTTCTCCAATGTCATCCTTAGTATGTTCTCGAAGGTCAACCGAGGTCTTCTCCTGCCTCTTTTACCATGTTATTTATTAGTCATAATAATAATAATAATAAAAAAATAGTTTCATATATTTTTCATATGAAATCGAAGTTATTAAAAGTTCGTTTCTTTCTCACGTACGATCTAAGAGTAAGATTGCAAGCTGAATATCCGTTCTATATACTGCAGGTATATACTCTACGTACGTATGTATTGATACGAGATACGGCTTTGATATTGACATGTGTTCAGGACGCGTTTAATGTGTTTGAAATGTAATTTTGTTTATGAAATTGCAATAAAAAATCCTTTTGATGTTTTTTTTAGATGCAAGCTGTATTTCGCACATAGTAGGATAAGCATGAGGGAACCTGGGACCTAATGTTAAGACACTGCTCCCCTTAAAATACTTCTCCGTTCCCCACTTTTTGACGAATTCTAAAGCATATCTGTAGCGCGGTGTAAGCGCGTTGAGTTCTACCTATCGTTGTTTCAAAAATTTGGTTAAAAGATGGGAACGGAATTGTGAAAAGTATCTTTTACTTGCAATTAAGCTAAATTATCAAATGCGTCACACATTCTAAGTGCGGAAATGTAATTAGAACTAGAAATTGAGATTAGCGCTTCCGAACAAACAAACTTGTCAGCTTTACATTATTTTAGATTAAGTTTTTAAACGCATTTAAACATATTTTTAAGTTGGAACTATAAATGGAAAATTTCAGAAAACCCCAAATATTATATTATTCAGAAAGTTCAAAGTACATAAATCCGTTTCGTGAACAGCCACTTTAAATTATGTACACGTAAAAAAAATCATAACGCGTTGTTATTGTGTGTTGGTACTACAAAGGAAATTAGAGTTACTTAGGGTTTAATTTGTTTTTTCTTATATTTCATGTTTTATAACTACTATTAGTAGGTAATATAGTCAAATTTTATTTAATAGGAAACAGGAAACATGCTAGACAAAGAATTACAAAGCTCACCGAGCAGCCACGACGCACTGTAATAGTGACCGCCCGACTGACGACTGTAAAGATTCGGTTTACGGATTTTTTAATTTTATTTCCTTGCTCTGATAAAAAGGCAAAGAGCAGTGTTGAATTCCGCCACTGAGTTCACGTAATATTTCAAAATTTAAACGGAAAGTGGAGCAACAAGAAAAAACTGATCATCATCAATCTCTACATAATCAATCAATATCTTTCATTACAAAAAGTACACTTTTTGTAACGTATGAGAGCAAAAAAAATAAAATAAATAATCTAACGATAAAAACAGTTAAAAGAAACGATGCAACAATACTCGATTCACAAAACAAAAATCCGTAAAATGTCTAAAATAAAGCAAGGTTGCATATTTAGTTGGATTTGTTATTCAAATGAGCTGGGTGTCTATTGTTTGTATACAAGTAGGTCAGTAATTAGAATGACAGTGAATTTACTTTGCGTCCAAGTTTTTGGGTCACTATATATACTATAGGTGCATATGACGCGGCCGTTTGAGTACTTTTGTTTCGATACTAATGTAATAGATGCTAGAAGTTTATGGTCTACAGTGGGGACTTTGTTGGCATTCATTTTTCATTTGATCATTTTGGCTTTTGTTCTGTGGCTAAGAACGAAAAATTAGAAACATTTTTTTTATTCTGAAAGTTTTTAAAGCTTTTGCACGGCCAGAGCTGTCCATATAAGGTATTATTTTATACTGCATTATCATAATTGAATTGGTTGATATTATATGTAACTTTATTTTTCTTTTACAACAATCAAGTTACATTAAAATGTCAGTACTGTCAGTCCTATATGAAGCTGTCACCGTCTCGGAAGTCAGTCCTACCATTCAACCTTTTATATTAAAATAAAAAAAGCAAAATTTTAAAATGTTTTCACAACTCCCTTAATATGAAGCCAAGTTACATAATGTTGGATTGAAATAGAGATTCCAAGGTTGGTATAAATCAAATATCATTGATAAACTGTGTATATTGAGACCTAGCATTGTTTGTATGTATGTGTCCTACATATTGATGATGTTCTTGAATTTATTTGTTATTTTAGTATCTAGAATTTTTGTACCATTACACTAGTTCCTTTAGGGATTTTGTAGCTCTCTCTGTATATTCGTAATGTGAGAATTATGAGAACTTTTAAGCTTTAAACATTGATTTTAAGCTGTGGTAAATAAAAAAATTATTAATTGATAATAGTCCCATGAAATATACAGATAAAATAAAAACCAGTGATGAAACTAATGTCCAATTTCCAAACCACCGGTGGTTAGTGCTCCAATATAAGCTGTATTATTCATCTTCATTATTTTTACTGTGGTCAGTACAATATAGTATAGATAATTTTGACAAAACATATCATCATTTTAGATAGAAAAATCAATAAGACATAATTTATAAATTAAATAATAAATATGTAATCAGCTTCACGCTGTATCCCGCATACAGCAAGAAAGATAAAGGGAACGAAATAGAAGCTAACACGTAATGCCTCGAGCATTACGTGTTGAGTGACGGAAAACAGCGCCGCGCTTTGCCTCGACTGGTTGTAGGTTCGATCCCCACTTGAGGAGATGAAATATTTACTTAAATTTATATTACCATTTTTTCGCTCTGGTGTTGAGACTAAGCGTGACGTTGAGTTCTGTCAATTAACACGCAATGCTTTCAGAATTCGGCAGAAAGTGGGGAACGCAGTGTCTTAACACTGGGCTCAATCTGCCTACCCTGCTGTGTGCGGTGATATGCACGTGAAAATAAAAACGCAAACACGCATAATCCGTGCGCATATTTACATACGGGATTCGATATAATGGCCTCCACAGTCCTAATATAATTCGTAATGCATTTGTAAATTTATTCAGTTCGACAGTGAGGACGCGTGTTACATAAAATGTTAACAAGGTACATCTCAGACCGAAGGTTGATATGAAAATTGAGATATGGTTGGCAATTTAATGTGATTTTTCGTTAAAATTGTATTTATTTCTTTTCCACCATTTATTCCTATTCCAGTGTCTTGAAAATTGGGCGGAATAGTGGAAACGGAGTATCTTAACACTAGATTTCCTCTTTCTACTCTGCCATACAAAAAAAAAAACAATCTGTTCTACATTTTATGTATACATTTCACCTTTACAATTTTTCTATGATATGAACGGTATCAAAGACAAAGAGCGGCATCGAGTTCTGCCACTCAACACGCAATGCCTATGAAATTCGGTGGAATGTAAGGAATGGAGTGTCTTAACACTAGGTTCCCTCTAACCAGCAGGGTTAGAGGGAACCTAGTGTTGAGTGTACGGGATACAGAGTGAAACAGATTTGATTTTTTGGTGAAAAGTACGGATACAAAATGTTATAAGTAGTTATTATGTTACGGGATACATACAATTTTACATATTTCTTTTTAAATCCCAAACATATACCTATGAAATAATAAATATTTACCATAATTTTAATAATTAAAAGTAGCTTTACGTTTTTACCTCTTAGCAGGTAATTAGGCAAAGGAATCTAGCGTTAATACATTGTTTCTCAACTTTCAGGACGTGGCATGTTCAGTTGCGGAATTCAACGCCGCGCTTTTTCTACCAAAGTGAGAAAATAAAAATGGAAACACAAAATAATATTGCTTATAGATACATTGTCCCACTACGCCACGACGGTCTCTAAATAATAATAAAAACAAAATTACTCAGTTTCTTGATCCTAGAGCAACCTTTATCTTAGAGCTTTAAACCGCAAAATGAGTAATTATTCAGTCGAGTCACTTGATCATATTTGAGGCTTATAGAAACTGGTTGAAGTAAAACCGCGTTAAGAAACTAGTTTGTTTGTCGTTTGAGTGACAAATGGGGTTTCAAGGATTTATTTATATTCATGTGGACCAAGACATTGTCCTTATATGATGACTAGGTTTTGCTTGTAGCTACCGCGTAGTTTTAATGGAAATAACTAAAAGATTTATATGAAATATGAAAATTTCAACAGGTATAGGGGGATACATAGAGTTGAAACTCTTAATGTAATGTATTTATTAAATCTTTCGAGTTTAACCAAACAAACTCTTCAGCTTTATAATATTAAAGTACCTATAAATATAAATAGTAGTTTTACAGTTTAGTTAAAACTTTAGGGTACCAATTATAAAGTTTTTTTAAACTTAAATTGATACACAGTGCTGAATTAATTGCATTTTAATGAGTGTTTATTACAATTTTATATAAAAAATAAATTGAACTCATAATCGGACCGGCGAGGCCAGTTGCGGCGCAGCACAAACGTGCGACTGTAAACGCAACAGGTTCTAAATTCGATTCACACTCGAAGTAAATGTAAAAAGTGAAACAATAAATATTTTCATTCCTTCTCTCATAGGGCTGCCTACATTAGGATATAGCATGAAGATGAAAAAGAAAAAAGAAAAAGTATCGTATATATAGATAGACCCTTTTATTTTATAAATAACTAATTCTTTAAGATTTTTCAACTTTAAATTAAATTATATTATATATAACCTATACTACAAGGAAGTGTAGTAGTAAGTTAATTACCAAAAAACATGTTATTGCTTCAATTATTGTTTCTTAGTTTATATAAAACTAAAATAGAAGCCAAGATTTAAATCATTCTTGTAAGTACAAATTCTTTTTCATATTTATCTTTACTGGTAGTTTGTCAATAAAAAAATTCTACAGTATACATTGAGGCAGTTGGGGTGCAGTGGCGGTAAATACACAATCGTCGTGAGCGAGTTCAATTTCCACTTCAGAAATTAATATTGTAATTTTCTTGCTTTGATAACAAAGGAAGCGTTGAATTCCTCTCTAGTTGAGTCTCTAGACACGCAAAGTCTCGAAAATTGTAATGTACTTTACAATTTTTGAGTTCGAGTTCGATGTTTCGTGGAACGGAGTAACTTAACACTGGGTTGCCTCTACCCTTCCTGTTATATGCGAAATACAGTGTGAAACTAAAAACAACAAATCCAACAGGTAACTTCAATTACAATTAAAACAACATAATAATTAATACAATCGATTCAGTACCGTCCTCTTGATATTTGAGTCAATGCCGTTAGAACGGTCTGTTTCTGAATACTGAACTATTTCGCTAAAGCCACACTTTAGTCTATAAATTATGTAAGAACCTTGTAAATTGTGAATACATAAAGATGTCGTTTAATTTATTTGTTTTGATCTTATCTGCAAATGTTTTATATTGACGTTGTTGTTTGAATACTTTATGTCTATGACTAGCTTCTACTCGTGGCTTTGTCTGCGTTGGTTGGTAATAAGAAATTAGTTACATAGAAATGCATATCTATATATATCATAAAAATTGGAAGTGGATGAGTAAAACTATTTTTCTGGGCATTTATCATTATTATTATTTTATTTTTGCTGGTTTGTCTCCGAAACGGCTTAACTAGTATAAGTGCAGATTTATATATAAATGATTGTTTAGTTTTAGCTGGCGAAGCCGCGAGCTGGCCGCTAATATAGACTATGGCCTTTCATGGACTAGCCAACATAAAAATATTTTTTCAGTAGTTGCTGAGATTACCGCGTTCTATCAAAAAAAAACTCTTCTGCTTAGTAATATTACCATAGATATACGCCATTGTGACACCATTAAAGTGGTTTGACTAATATGTAATATCTGTGGATTCAATTCCTGTTTAATAAACAATTGTATGAATAACTTTTGTTTAAGTTAAAAAAGTTCAAAAGATAACGATATTTTAATGACAGTAGAAAGAATATAGTAGACAGTCAAAATACAAAAAAAATCAATAAATTAAATAGTTAATGTTTTGATAGAAATAACCAGCAATGTAGTTTTAGCTACTGCGGAGCTCAAGTCAACATTAAATCATAATAATGTGAGTGAAGAATGTTTTAAGTGAAATTCTTTAACCAAATGGTCACGGGTAGACTACGGATACATTTTTAAAAATATGCACGTAATTAATCCGGTTAAAGATATTTATTTAAAATGTGTGAAAATTAATCAATTTTTTTTCTCAAGAAAAAATGCTATATATTGGTTTCACTTCAAAGTTTTGGCCGCGTGTTGTCTGTCAGTTATATATATAAACTATTTGCTTTTTTAAATATAAATAGAGTGATCGTCCACTACTTTGATTGTGTGGCTTTTAAGACGTGAAATGGAAAAATCCGTTTTTCCCAATCTTGTAGAAATTTCGAGAAATCCTCTAGAGAAATCATCCAAAGTGTTCTCCTACGCTTCCCAACCGACATAGCCACTCCAAGTGCCAAGAAGTCCAGTAGCAGTGTCAATCGCTCAGTAACGGAACGGGAATAGAATATAACAAAAAAAATACGGTACTCACCTATCAACCTGCCTCGGTCGCATCATCCACGCGGGGGGTAGTAGCCCGGTGCCGAGAGCCGCAAGAGCCGCGATCATCTGCTGGAACTAGGGACATAGTGTAATGTGTTAATTATCGTCCAAAATTATTTAAATTATGCGTTCTTTTCAAAATTCATACTGTATCCCGCACATAGGAGAGTGGGCAGGGGGAACCTGGGAGACTAATATTAAGACACTTTTGTTCGCCACTTTTCGTCGAATGTGTTGAGTGGCGGAACTCAACGCCTCACTTTTCCTTGTTATCAGAGAGAGGAAATATTAAATATTTCATTTCTTCGAGTGGAAAGCGAAATCGCCATCGTCGCATTTAAAGTCCGACGATTTTCTACCCAAAAACATCGTATTTGTTCGAATATATGCGAACTATTTCATTTCGGTGTACTTTTTTATTTTACTAGATTTCACTTGGTTTCGCCATCTTTTATTTCACGTCGGTTTAGCTTAGTTCATTACCCATGGCTTTGGAGCATGCGAGTGATTTTTTATTTTAGTTTTACTACCTATTAGTGGACAGACTGTGTATTTTATTATTATTATACTCTAAGAAAATTAAATCTTAAAATGAAACTTTGATATTTTTTTATTGGCTATTATTGAGTAACGGAAATATTAATAATAAGTTTTACTTACAGATGAGTTGATTATTTTTAATGTTTATTTTCTTCCTACTTCTATTTTTGAAAGACAACGGTAAAATAATTAAGGACTTAAGATAAAATACATAAAAAGCTAAATAAATTAAAAGCGAACCGTGACTATAGTTAAAACTCGCAGAGGCAATTATATCAGTATTTTTTTAGTTAGTTAAAAATATCAAATCAATTAATTATTTATATTTATTCTTTTAAAAATAAAATAAATTTTGTTTTTAAATTATATTTCTTAATTAATATTTATTTAAAAAGAAAAAGGAAAGTAATCTTTGGATAGAAGAAGCTATTAATTTCATATAATAATTTGAAATCTATAGAAATGAAATATATAAACTTCACTTCAAATAAAAGAAAAAAACAATTTTATCCAATGTTGTTTGTTTTTCTTTTAATTTATATTTTCTTTTTTTGTATTTATCTTTGTGAATTGAAGAATTGTTAACATATCAGAAAATATACTTAAATTATTTATTAAATATACTTAAATTAGCATTTTTCCTTTTTCACCTATACTGTACCTTCTGTTATTTCACCTGTACTGCACCTATACGGATTATTCTATTAATCTACGTTCCTCTGACGTCATCAGATATTTAATTCTTATTTTTTTATTTTGTTCTATAACAATGTCTTGTAATGTACCAAAAACAGAATAATTTAAATGGAAGGTTACTCAGAGAAAATTTTGTGTCAATACACACTGTTTTGCTTTTCTCCCGAATTTGAGACAATATGTTGAGTGGCGGAACTTTCAATAACTCATTTCTTCTTTCTAGTTTACCTGTGCGATCGCCTGCGGGTTCTGCCCCTGTAGCTGCAGCTGCAGTAGGTGCTGCAACAGCGGCGGCCCCGCGGGGCTTTTCGCGCCCGACACCGAGCTGCTGTCTGATTCCGATGCTGGACTCTGGAACAATATAATGTAGTGTTAAGACATTTCTCCAATTTGGTTAGTAATCTCAAACAGAACCCTACAATCTATATGACAAACTTCTGCGTTATACATACGAGTAGTGCGGGCTGTCATTGTAAAAAATACGTATTTTTATTTCCATATGCAAAATGGCAAACGTTTTTTTTTATTATTAAATAAATTCCTGCTTCTGTAGCAATCAATAAACGTAGAATCCAGATATCACTAAGCTGTTTTTGAGTAAACAAAAAAAAGGCAAAACTTTTCTTTCAGTTTTGTTACATATTTAAACCAACAACATTATTTGTTATTTCAATGTTTATTCAAAACATTAATTTTAATACAACACGATTTTCCTTACACATAGAATTGTCAATTTTCCGGTATTTTAGTTGTAGTTAATCAATATCAACGAGGATAATGCGTAGTGAACAAGTATTTTGCAAGCCATTAACTTAGATACATGTAAAATGTATGTGATTACGTTTATTGACTAGTTGTCTTCCGTAACTTTGTTTACGTAAAATAGAAATCCAGTTTTTTCGTTTCCGTTGGAATTGGAGAAATTTCTTGGTACGCCCCTAGACTCTCTAATCTTTTTAAATCTGTTAGTTTTGGATATGTGAAAAACTACTGGAGAAAAACAGAATAGTTTTGTATGCATATAGATTGATTGAGAGCTACATTGTTATCTTATTGGTAAGTATCTACTAAGCCAAAACTAGTTCGATTTCCGTTCGAAATATATAATTTCAAATCTGTGTTAATCAGTTATTTTATCACTATAAAATAGTACGTATTATACTACTTATAGAAACTAAACTTATACGAATATAATGATGATAGTGTCTTTCTTAAATTTAACATTTTTTGAGATTCTTAGCAACCTGTAAGCTGTTTCGTATTTATTCCTTCTTGTAGAGGAGCCTACATATTATAATTTAATTATTTTAGAAAAAATATTCAACTCGGCGTTGAACGCCACTGAACACGCAATACCTCGAAAATTGGAAAATGGAATGTTTTAATATTAAACTTTGCCTACCCAGATACTTACAGGATACTACTACTGCGTGAGTAAGAAGAAAAAATATATTTTTCTCTCATATAACGTTTAATCTACATAATATAAAAATATATTGAATTTATTATATAGTTTGAAAATATTCATAAATATTTTACAGACTTTGTAAGATATTGGGTACTGCCTTTTAGCAGTGTTAAATTAGCAAAACGTGGAAAAATGTGTAAAACATAACTCACTACCTACTCCATAAAATGCATATTTTACATAACAAACCATTTTCCTTTAAATATAATTACAATAAAAAATAAAACTTCGCGAGTTTCTTAGAAATACTACAAGATTAATGCATATATAACAAAGGCAATAATATTTTGCCTATAGAGCTAATTTGTAGGTACAAAGAGAATCCGATCCCCACTTCCTGTCTAATTTCAATACATTAAGTTTGAGTTACGGAACTCAACGCCGCTCTCTAACTTACCAAACAGCAAAAAAAATGTGAATAACGACGGAATTATGCATTTTGTAAATAATGAAACTAAAATGTAAATGTAACATTTCAAATATATAGAATAAATTTGATTAGAAAAATGCTTATTCAACATGCAACGTCACAACGTTAATTACTTGGGTTCCATTTCAAATTTATTTTAAGTCAAAAATACAGTATTCATTGCGACAGTTTTAAGTTTAAATTTAGATGAATATTAGTCATTAATATTTATATATATTCAATACAGGCACATTTCTAAGCTCCTCTCTCCGTAACGCACAAATACTAAGAAATAATGGGTAAAGTTCTATCGCTCATATATTATGATTAAAATGCAATGTTTTAATACTGTTGTATTGAAAATACAACGATGTTGTTATAATTTTTATGTTATTTAAGATTCGATTGGTAACTTGACTGGTACATATATAAAAAGCCATTTTAATTATAAAATAACCTACAGAATTTACATAAAAAACTTTCACCATTTCACTTTAAAAAAAAATAAAACAATTCTGCTCTGCTCTTCGAGTGAAGTGCCATTCTTTGTGTTTTCATACATTCACAGCTTGATATTTAGAGTTAACATTCCCACTGTACCGAAAGATATGCAGAAAAAGGATTTTCGTTTTCCTATTTCATGAGGCTAACAATGACTAATTTTTTCTATTGTTACGGCATTGTTGTTCCGCGTATTTATTTTTTTTACAAAAAATGTCTAAACTTTTACAAGAGATACATTAGACCGCCACATTACGAGAGTACATATGCTAAAATTTTCATTACGCTTAGAAACTAACATAAAATAACAAGGCATTTTTTATCTATCTCCCTACAGACTTACTCATTTGCTAAACGGACAAAGCCACGTGGTACAACTTGTTTTAATATTCTTTTGAAGGTCTTTTGATGTAAGTTCTTTTGTCATCTACACCATCAAAAAAATGTCTAATCCATCCATCTATGTGGTACATAAAAAAACCATTGTTCTCTAACGAACGGCGTTAATAAAAAATACTATTCTATTGCCCATTACCGGTTCCCACGACGCCATGTTTGCGGATCCTCGCTCGCGATTGGTCGAACATGAGTTTAGAATTAGAACCCCACCATTTGGCGAGTAAATAATGTAGTTTTTTTTTCATCAAATAATGGCAACGGCAAGGGAGCAGCTGTTCTGCCTACAAAGGAGTTAGAAAAAAAAAATTGACTACTTTTTTATTCTATATAGTTCTTATTTAATAAATGACCTATTAGTTTTGTTTTGAGGATTTATTTTTTTTATGTGGTTGTTTAATTGATTTTTGGACTTTTGGTCATTAAAAGTAAATGTGTTAAAAAGTAAATTATCTATTTTCTTATTTTCTTTCTCGCAATAAATATCTCAAACGTTTTATTAGGCTTCTTTATTGCACCAAATTTAATAAAAGAAATAATTATTATTAGGTCTCATTTACTGTAGGTATACAAATATCGAACTAAAAATGAAATATGGCGTGATAACGTATTTTTAGCTACAAATTATTTAAATTTATTTCTAATAGAATTTAAATATACCTAGAAAAATTTTCAGTAAATATAAAATAATTTTATTTTTTCAGCTTCACACTATCCCGTACGTTACCCCAATACATGCGGGATATATTCTTGACGCATTGCAAGTTGAGTTGCGGAACTCAACGCAGCACTTTGTCTCAAGAGAACAAAAAAAAATCCTCCTCCTAGTTTACTGCTAAACAATATTTTAATAATCATAAAAATTTTAAATGACTTCTAAATAGTACAATAAAAAATAATTATACTATAGAAACTAAATAGTCTATCTATTTCATTACTATGTTGACTAAAATCTACAAAATTAAAAATTAAATCTATAAAATTAAAAAAACTAAATACTTTACAATTATTTAAATATTTTCTACTTCTATCACAAAAAAATATTCTTAGACTTTGTTTTGGCTAGTACCTATGTATGTCATCTAATATATACAAATCCATTTGACATTTTTCTACATAAAAAAATATATTCACAAATCTTACTTAATATGGCAACACTTTTTAAAATTTCTTTTATTTATTCAATGGAAAATCTATTCTATAATCAATATAAAGCTATTACTGAAATGTATGTTAAAAATGAAAGTTCATTTTTAACATACATTTCAGTAATAGTTATAATAAATATATAATAATATAAAAACACTATTTAAAACGAATTATTGAAGTATATAAGCAATGGCATTGGCCATTGAACTCAACTATATAAGTTTAGTTTTCACACTTGATTAATTCTTTTTAATTGTGTCCATCTTTTTGTCACAGAAATAGATGATCGTTAGACATATGTCATTAAAGTAAAATGAATACTAAAAGTAAGAGACGGAAATATAATAAAATATTATTTCATTAGATTTTTTATTTATTTCTTGGTGTTTTCTAGAATTTCGTCTTGAATGTATTTTATAAATGCTACAGCAACCACTTATATAAATAGTTTTTTGTTATCTTATATATTTTGCGTACTTGACTTACAAAAAGTTTTTAATTGAAAGCTTAATTTTCTTTTTAATTTCCTCTACTTTTTGTTTTTTTTTTAGCTTCTTCTCCTTTGCATGTGGTGTTCTATATGATAGATAAATTTAAGTGTTATCATATATTTTTAGCTTCATGCAATATTCCCAAAGTAACAGTTTAAGTAGAAGGGACCTGGGAACCTAGTGTTCAGATACTCTCTTTACGCGCTTCCGTGCCCTTCTGAATTCAATTATGAGGCATTGCGTCTTGTGTGGCGGAACTTAACGCCGCGCTTTAGTTCGTTACCGGAGATCATTAGATAGCGATGAACGAACTGACTATCAATTGTAAACATCATCATCGTTATCACTCCATATGCAAGTAAGATTTATGAGCTGAAACATTCTGTTCTCTACTTTTTATATTTTCTTTATTTGTTTTCTTAGTTTCTCATCTCCTATACAAAGTATCTACTCTCTCAGATAAGACTTAAATGTTAAGACACTCCGTTTTAGTTTCCTTTTATGTTTTTATGTTTACAAAAAAATGCATATTAAAAAAACATTTTTTTCAAATAAAAATAGGCAAAGAAATTGTTTGTATCACAATCTAGTTAGAAATTTCTCTGATTGTTAGTTATGAAGCTACTATTACAGTAACTACTTTAGTTAAGTGGCGGTCATTCATGCCGTTAAAGTAATTATTTTTTATGCTTCAAGAAAGACAAACTTTTTTATTTTTTGTTTATTTCTTTATATGTATATGTGTGCATTGATGTTTACTTTGTAAATAGTTGAAATGGGGTAAATTTTTTGGGGTTGTTTTTTTTACCTGATACATTTAATTTGGTTTTGTAATAAAGCTAGTTAAGCCTATATGTTAAAATTCTTATGTTACTGAGTGTAAGACAGTCAAGGCACATCCGAAAATGTGCGGTGTAGAACGCTGAAGTTTGGCATGTAGGTAAGTTAGTGAGTGTAGGATTTCCTAAAATTTCTGTGAAAATGGAAAATGTAGGTTTTTCCGTTAACACAGTGATTCCGCGCCAAAGAAAGTTGTGGGTGGTGATTTGTATCTACAACGTACCTATAATTTATAGATTTTTCAGATGTTCAGTTTTTCAAAATTAGAATTAGTATTTATTAATTATAAAGGGAGACATTTTTATTAAATAAATTAAATAATTTTAATATTTTATTGATATTTGATTCACATTACAGCGTCAAACTCTATCT
The DNA here is from genome assembly GCA_018231645.1 of Heliconius ricini. Lineage (NCBI taxonomy): Eukaryota > Metazoa > Arthropoda > Insecta > Lepidoptera > Nymphalidae > Heliconius > Heliconius ricini. The sequence goes on along the minus strand of DVQM01000021.1, from coordinate 10,341 downwards.
AATCTATTTAATTTAGTTTTAGAGTAATATTTACATACACCTGATTATCTAAGTGTTTATTCAAAAGGCATTTATAGAAATATTTTACTTCTGACTCTATTATTTACCTTATTTTATTTCACACTGTGAGTATTTGTTATAAAGTTTTTTTTACAAATCACAACTTTAAGTCCAATTTCCAAACCTCTTAATTTGTGCTAAGCATGTTTGATTTTTGATACAATTTTTATTTCTTCATTGAACTTTTATATGTTATGAAATATAAATTATATTACCTACTCTTAAATAACCTATATTAGTTCAGTTAAACAAATTTATAAATTTATATTGAACGGAATATAAAATATCTCATTCCTTATTCTTTTATAAATGGACTATGAAACCTTAAAAAAAACAATTCGAAATAGCGGTTTATGAGATTAGCACGTTCGACAAAACAAACTCTTCCTCTATAAAATATTAGTAAGGATTAGTACAGGTTATATAAAACTACAAAAAAAAATTTAATTAGTTTATTATTCGCTTCGCTTATTCGCTTTCACCAAGTAAAATTTTCTGTATAGCACAAAATTAGCTTCGTTCAAAATCTCTAAAGAAAATCAAGAAGCAGAGACTAAATTAAGTATTAAAATTATTATAGGTAGGTAGGTATTCCTAGCAGGCGTAAAAACTTATATTTTATTCATATTTATTTGGCCGGCATTTGATTTTCCTCGAGGAAGTTTATACATTCAGTTAGGTGTCACGTGTTTGCTATGCTCAAGGTGGACTTGATTTGCTAAAATCAAGGTAACGAAGCCTGTTTTACTACTTTTGTATATTTATGTTGTATATTTATACTACGTATACTATAGACAAATTATATTGAATTCCAGATGTAGACAAAACGCGTCGTTTAGTTACAATTTTTTTAAATAGTTGGAAAATGGACAACACAATATACATATAACGAAAAAATAACAAAGACCAAGACAGCCCCACTCATTACTTATTATTAATTATATATATTATTAAATGTATTAAATATATGTTTAGTAATTATTGAGGGTATGAAGGATATATAATTAAAAAAGCCCTTTTTTAAATAGTTTTAACACAGTTCATTTTTTGGACAATCATAAAATTTATTTTTTCCACGCAACTATTTTATCAAAAAAGAAACATCTATTTAAGTGATATCAATTCGTAGTATATTCCATTCCCGCTTAAATATAAATCTAAAAAAATATATAAAAACATTTATATTAGATTTTTTCCTAATAAAACATATCTACCTATCTGACCTAATGCCTGTAATAAATTAAAATTAAAAAATTAAAATTTCTTTTGTACATGTGTCATATTGAAGGACATCATGCATTTAATGAAATAAGAATATGACATAGACATTTGCCGTCCATTAGAAGCAAGAACACTCGCAGTGAGAGGCCTTCCGCTAAAACCCGGTCTTTTGAACTACAGCACTCTAATATACGAATAAAGGAGCATACATCACTTTTTTAAGTTTAAAAGGTGCGTAAAGTTTACTTTCATCTGTCACAAATAATTTCCAATGCTTTTTTTTTATTTTTCCAACTTTTATTTTACTCGCACAACAAACAGTTTTCAAGAACTGAATTGTTCGTTCAAAACAAGGTATGAGTTGTTACTGTTTTTTTTTATACAACAAGCGCACAGAAGCTAAAAAGCACTCGTTAATTGAAGTGATAAATCAAAATAGAATTCGTAAAATGTAACTAACCATGAAATCGCTTCATATTCTGTACCCTTCCATTTGACACTTAAAAAAACAACACTTAAACTGTAAACACTCGCACCATTGCCACTTTGCTATGGCTATAAAAAAAAACTTCCCGCCTATTTTCAAAAATGGAATCGAAACGTCAAAGGTACATTTTCTTTTTTTTAACGTACGGCAATGATAAGCAAAGGCGTTCGTATACTGAGGCTATTTGGCCGCACGTGTTTTGCCAAGGGGTGGGTCTAGCACGTGAATTTTCCGAGGTTTCCACCCCCTGCGGACCGCCCCTATAGGCTTTTCTGTCCGGCCTATGCTGTTTAACCGATCGCATATAGACTACCGTGGAGCAGCGCTGATATTCTAGTTTTTTTTAGTTTTTTTTTACAAAAAATATAATAAGTAAGCGTGACTTATAGACGATAAAAAGTTTTAATTTGAACGATTTCATTTATAACGAGTCAAAAATTTAACAAGATAGTTAATGTCGCTAAAAAAAATATACAAAAAATAGCAAGTTAACAACACTTAATTGAAACAATTTCGCAGTATCTATGGTCGTAAATTGTGGCGCCAATTAGTTTTATGCACAGTTTGAATTTTTAAGAGTTTTTCTTTAACTTATAAATTGCCATGATGGTTATGTATTCAATTTTAGTATAAAGAAATAATATATAATTACAGTTGGACGCAGTCAATCATTAAGGTAACGTTTCGTTTTGAGTAATAATACAAAAATTTTAACTTCAACGAACAAATAGCATGAATTTATTTCACGGTCGGCGTAGTACGCTGTGTTGTTCGCTAATTATGCCCCCTTGCTTACTTGGGCTTTGTAATGACCCAGCTCTTCATGTTTAAGCTATTCCATATTTTTACTCGGTACAAAGTTTTTATTTCTTCGATAGGTTACAAGGAAAACCTTGAAAATTACATTATATTTGAAAATAAATTGTACGTAGGTATATTATTTGAAGGTTGAATAACAATTAGGTAGCATAGCGTCAGCGCTAGCTTGGTCATTACCATTAGTGTTTTATGACCATATGCATATACTCCTATCATTAAAATTTTAAATATAAAATTGTTTAAACATTTATATAAGCCAGCTATCAACTATTAAAATAAAATATAATTTGTACAGCAAGAAACGGACTAGTTTAAACGTAATTTAATTACGGTTTATAATTACAAAAGTAACTCATTTGACTCTAGAGCTTCTTGTAACTCATTCTCTCAAATTAACTATTACGGAAAACAACTCTCGACTTAAAAAAAAAGCACAATTATACAATCGCCACTCCGCGGCACTCTCTGTTCAAACACTGCCTACTTTCATGCTCTACGCCTACACGCTTACTATTTCAGTATCAAAAGTGCAAGTTGCGGGAAAATGGACTTTAAATTTGAGCTTTAAGGTGGTTATTAGAGTCGAGCTTAAAGCTCACGCACCCCATCTCTTTCTCGCGTATTAATCAAAATACCAGTTTCCTACTTTGACGTGGAATCGTAGCAAATGGATAAGGCATTGTTTTGTAAATTGAAACTATGGTTGGCCGTACCACCGGCGTACTGTGACCCCTTGCGGTCCCCTTGCAGAAGAAAAAGGCGTACGTTCAGACGGGCTGTATGCGGACCGGGGGGTCGCTACCGCTGGCCGTTCTAAAGCTTGGTTTAGACAAGCCAGCATAATTGCTATTGTATTATAAAGGGTTTACAATATACTACAATTATGGACAGACAATGATTAGAAATGTTGATACGGATGCAACGTTTATTAATTACTAACCAACGTTTATATTCTATCGTGAATAGTTTTGTTGGGTCTCTTTAATTGTTTGTATGAGAGCCGCGGGCGTTGATCACTTCGTAACCATCAACATTAGAAAGAAACACTTTGTTAATTAAAATGTATGAAGCAATAAAGTTAATACTATTAAGATTTGTAGTGTTATAGAACCTGATTGTAAGTTGTAAATGCTACAATTGGTATTATACAGTCGACTAGACCTCGCCCTCACTTTTTCTATACTACGGTTAACTTATTACTATTTCCAATGTTAATTGGACCGTCTCTACAAGCGAGGTAAAGATCGAAAGGGTTCAGCTTATAGTGAACTACGGAGTATTGACTTTAATGTTATAGGAGCAATAGAATTGTAAAACTTCTTTCAATTATGTTTTTTTTAATTTAAATTTTCAAATTGTAAATCAAAGAAAATTCTTAAAAAAAAAACAACAATTTATTCATTTATATAATTAAAACTACTTATAATAAATAAACAAAGTTGCTCACAACTTTAAGTTTTAGAAAAGTTTTTTTTAGGTAAACTAATATATTTATAAAAATATACTCATAGTACGTCCTCACACACCTTAAGGAACACATTTAACTTACAACGTTCTTCGCGACGTCGGCGTATGTTGTCTGTCAGTCACTCAGTGAAAGATGAATTTTATATAGATAATTGTGAGAATTGTAAAGTATAGTAAAGTTTCTTCGACCCAAATTCAATGTTAACATAATTTTTTAATTTAATTACCATTTTTTGGAAAGAAAAATGTAGATAAGAAAAAAAAATATGTACTACAAGCAACGTGCGTGCTAAAATTTCATAAAGAATAAATATTAGGTATAACAATTAAGTCGTTAAAAGATAATTCACTTTTGTACTTATAGTATAAAATTACTATCTTCTTATTAAATCTTTAAAAATTGAGTTTTACTTTAAGAAATGTTTAAAGTGTGCTGATAAATTTTTTGATACTAAATGGAATTATAATATTTTTCAAGGCTCAATTTTGCTATATTGTTGGGTGAGTGGCGGAATTCAACGCCGCACTTTTATTATTAGGAAATAATACATACCTCCAAGTGGATATCAAGTCTGACCTCATAATAATTTTTATATATAAAGAACTCTACAACAAAATACAACTGTAAAACTGTGGCCATAACTGATAAGTAAACGTTGTTATTTATTAAACCATAAAACGATATTTACGAAGACATTTTTCATGTAGGTGTAAAATATTTGGGCCAAGTTGTACGCACCTTTTGAATTTTAACATTTGTTGAAATTTATATTAATCGAAGCAAGAAATCTGTACTTTATTTCTGTTTTGATACGTTCAAATTATATTGAAAAACTAAAATATTCTTATTAACTAAAATATTCTCTAAAATACTTTTGTTTCTTGCCAGTCTGATAGAAGCTACGAACGGGACAGAAGTTGAAAACTTAAAGTATATGGAATTTGTTTTGTTTGTAATAATATTTCTTTTTTACATTACTTAAAGCTTAGCAAAAAGTTCTTAATGCTTTCAATTTTATATACTCTATAAAAATTGTATAAAAAAACGATATAATTTAAAAAAAATAAATAAAATTTCTTCAAAGTTTTAAAATTAATTTTAAATATTATTATGGTAAAAAAATCATAAAGTGTTTTCGTTTTTCAGAAGAGCCAGCGTATACTTATTATTTTTTCATAAACAAACTATATTTATATAATTTGTATTCTAAAAAACCCAAAATAATCCATCAAAACAGTTTTTAAAGTAAATAATATATTTAATTTATTTTACTTCAACAGATTATCTTAATGCCAATAAAATGCATATAATAAATATGAACATCCGGTCAGTATCTGTAAAGTTATCGAATAATTTATAACATCCGTTTTTAACCTTTCAATTTTCTTTAACTTTCATTTAATTTTAGGTAAATTATTTTTTTTTAGATAACATATTTTTAACTCTTAAATCTATACTAATATTATAAAGTTAAAGACTTTGTTTGGTTGACTATGCTAATCTCAGAAACAGGATTTGAATTGTTTAGTTGGATTTCAAATGTTTTGGTAATAAAGCTGCAGATAAAAGTTAGTATGTAATGAAGCTAAAAATATAGTCTTGTGGGTGCAGATTTTAATAGGTTTAGGGAGCAAAAAGTTGCATACTAAAATGGACAGAAAGTGGAGAATATAGTGTACACAACACAAGTATTTCCGCCCACCTCTTGTGAGAAGCTTAGAAAAAGTAAAAATTATTAACTTGTGTAAATTAAAAAAAAACATAAACAAGGTTGGTTGGCTTTATAATAATTTTGGACGTTTTCTAATAATAAAAGACTATATATAAACTAGTATAAACAAAAAAAAAAGGATTGCCATCTAAAAATTTTAAAGGCACATAAAAACTCCTAGACAATCAGTTTCCTATAGCGGTACAATCAATCATGTCTTGACATTCTAAAAGAAAATAATTCGTTCGCGTGAGAATTTACGACGTCGATCTCCTGTTATATTACATTACTTAGTATTAATTTTAGAACGCTTGTGGCACAGCGGCAGTGATTTTTCTTTGTTATTTCGTATATTGTTACGGGTTCTTTGTTTTTAGTGGTAATGTGTGTTATTTTTTTTTATTATTATATAAATTAATAATATACCTAATCATATTATGCTTATATCTTTAAAATAAAATCTATGTGATTCTTTTGTTATATTTTGTGTAACAATGTATTTATGAATTTAAATTCGATGCAGGGTTTTATTCTAAATGACAAGGAGATGGTTGTAGGTACTATTTTTACCCGCTCTGGTAACGAGACAAAGGGCGGCGTTAAGTTTCATCACTCAATCCGCAGACTCAAAAATTGGGCGATGCGTTGAGAACGCCGTATCTTAGTACTAGGTCTGACCTACTAACAATAAGCAGGATACTTCGTGAAGCTAAAAAAATACTTTAGATATTAACAATTTTACTACTAGTTGTTTTCCTTGAAAAACAAATGAATAATTCATTTTTCACGTTGTAAATCGATTTAGTTAGACTAATAAATGCAAGCTTCATACCATTGTTCGATTAAGAAGGTGGTATTTCGAAAAAAATGAGCTTGCTCTGATCTCATCATGGCGATTCAATATATGATCAATAGTAAAATACAAGTTAAATTACCTGGTTTGGTTTATTAAAGGATATTTATAGTATGATTTTTATTTTTTTTATTAAAACATATCTTCCGGATATAGAAAGATAAGAGAAGATGTGATGTTTGTAGTTTACTGACCATTTTTGAGTAGTGTTGCGCCAAGGTGGCGGAATCTAACGCCGCGGTTTGTCTTATCAAAACGTTGAAACTAAATTATCGAATCATGACATATACAGTGTCTGTATATTGTCCCTGTGCACTTTGATGTGTGTGTGTTTGAATAATCATTTTTTTTATTTTACTAAGACTAAGAAAGACGTGACGCCGATCTTTCCGTCATTTTCTAGTTAACTTTTTATTTTTTTATCAACTGTTTTTACTATTTAAAGAAGTATTTTCTTTTGTTCTTTATATTATTTATTATATCCCGCACAAAGCAAGGTAGACGTTCCCCATTTTTTTCAGTTATGGATAGAATTATTCTATAGGACGACTTATAATATGTTTAATCCTTATAACATTAGAGCATAATCAAGAATATAAAAAAAGTAATATGATTTCTTAAAAAAGTAATGTTTGTACGCTTACCAAAAAACCGAAACAACGTATTAGCCATTATAAGTCGCGAGTCTAATGTAAAAAAAGGCGACTAAGTTTTTCGAAATATTTCCTTTTTTAATTCTGGAGGATTTCCTATGTTTATAAATTAATTTAAAAAAATAACGAATGATTTAAAGACTAGAAATATTTAATAGTCTGTGTCGAAGGTCAAAAATGAATTTTGAGTCATCGCATGACGTACACACACCTGAAAAACTAATGTTAAATATTTGTTCGTCTACTATAGTAGGTAACACTTAAGACAATTGAACGAATACCCATAAAGAATTTTATTTTTTGAGGCCAGTCCTGGCGCAGGAGCAAAACCGTGTGACTGTAAACGGTAACGGTTGTTGTTAGGTTTGATTTCCACTTATTTTTATTTCCTCGCACTGGTAGTCATGAAAAATAAAAGTGAATGATAACGGAACCTGGGGAAGGCCTCGGTTGACCATCGAGAATAATTATATTATCGATGATACTATAGAAAAGTGACAGTAGACGAGGCCAAAGAGGCTTGTAGAGACATTAACGCTTAGAGCTCCGTTCTTTCGGGCTACTCTGTTAGAGATAAAGTGTCAACTTTAAAAAACTAGATTTCCCTACAAAAATAAATGTACTAACTAACTGACTTAAAAGTAAAAAATATTTATGCGTAAAATATATAATTCAAAAGCTACATAACAGGACATTGAACCTGTACTTACTATACCCACCTAAGTATATAGAAGCTACTCGAATGTCTAGATACATACGTCTTTGTAAGGAACATCTGGCAGTAATCAGTATAAATCCGGTTCCCGTATACCGATGCAAAGCACCTGACTTCAATGAAGTTTACTTTTTTCTATTTTGTCTATGACTGACTGACTAGCTTTGGATAGTTGTGCTGCTTTTAAAGAAGGTTTTAAAATAATATGTATTTCGAATATTCACTATAAAGGCGGTGATCGTGTGTTCATAATTTGGAGGAATGAATTTAAATTATTTTCTAAACGTCGCTAGTTAAACCGCGATGTTCAGTTCCGCCACTCAACACACAATTTGTTGAAACTGGACGGTAAGTGAAAAACGGAGTGTAATCTATGCCCACCTTAAGTTATTCACTAGTCAGTTTTAGTGTATAATAAAATAGACTATAATTTTTAAAAATAGAAATCACTAAAAATAATGTAAGTGACATACCTACCCTATTATCCCTATTCTAAACAATAAAAAAATAAAAATTATCAAGTTTTATAAAATAATTGTGTAGGTGCTTAAATAAAAATATGGGAAAGAGCATATAAAAGAATAGTGTAAGTAGACCTGCACTATTCTAGTTTAGGTCTACCTACACATTACTAATTTATATAAATATTTTTATAAGCATTTAACTCTTTTTTATCAATCAATTGACTTTTTTAATCTCGTTTGCTGCAAAGTGACAGTTGACTTGTTGTGTTTAACGATAGTAAAAAGTATTTTAATTGCTTTGGTATGGCAACACTTCGCAATTTTTTTCAGTTACTAAACTTTAATAATTGCATTGTGTGCTTATATTGTATTTTATTAGACACATTAAGCTCTAGTAGTGGAGCCACTCGAGCACTTGAGTCACCGTATTATACTTAATACAGGTAATGTAATAAGCCAAATATACACCATTTAAATTCAAAAGATAATATTACTAATTACTTCTGAATAAAAATAATAAAATTGTAACAAAAGGCGTCACTAACCATCGCGCCGCCCGCAGCTCTATCGCCTTCGCCGTCAACGCAGAAATAGCATCTGTCCGCTGGTTTCCAGTCCGTGGGCTCCTCTTGGACCTCCACCTTGGGCTGTGTAGCTGGCCTCTTGATTAAACTCTCTAGTATCGTTTCCCTTCTCTCCGCTTTGTCCGGAATTTCTGTTTTGCCCGTAATCTCCGTTTTGCCCGATTTGTCCGTTTTGTCCGTTTCGTTGATCTGCTCTATCGTCTTGATCTTCAGCGCGGGAGGGGGGTCGGTGGCAGCGATGTCGTCGTCGCTCGACTGCGCGTCCTCTGTGCGATGTATCAAACCGTCTTGGTATTGTTTCCATTTTCTGCGACCCATCAACTCCTCTGCCACCCGTTCTAGACCTGGAATTTTGGAATTTACTTTTAGTAAATGGTGAATACGTATAAAAGGGTTATATTTATTATTGCTTGTTTTTTTTCCCGCTGTGACCCACATGTAACAAACATAATAGGCAGAGGAAACGTAGTATTAAGACACTTCGTTCCACACGCACTGCATATTTAATATCATTTATAGATTGGAAAAATGTCTTTGTATCAGTTTATATATACTAATACAATAAAGCGGAAGAGTTTGTTTGTTTGTGAATTTAAACGTTTAGATCTCCGGATCTACAGGTCTGATTCACTTTCTTTTTGTTTTGTATGAAAACTGCATTCTTTAGAAGTGGACTGTATAACATTACGGTGTAAGTCTTAGTTAGCCTTAAATAACGAAATAGCCATAATAAGGAACGCTATCGAATTGTCCTAATCGCGAGTGCACATCATATATATTGCACATATATGTATATCGAAACTTACGAGCAAACGTTATTTCATCATCAAGGAAATTTAATTAAAATAAGCTTAAGCTTTATAGCATGTAATTTGAACGTAAACTTTTCGAGAAAAAGTAAAATTAAAATAATTCAATGTTTTGTTTACGGCCGCAAGCCTAGACTCGAGTCCCGCGGGGGGCGCCCTTGCCGCGAGGACGTATCATACAGTATCAGAATGTATTAATCTGTTGGCAAATGCAGCATAGTAAAAGTATTAAAGATGGTATGCGGGCGAAGCCGCGAGTGGGTCGCTAGTAAATTATAACAACAACGATTCCTTATATTGATAAGTAAAGTAGTGGATACGACCAGTATGATGGAAAAATATTCACTTAAAACAGATAAAATGTATTTCATTATTCATTCAAACTAAAAAAATGGTACAAGATTGATTAGAATACCATATATATTATTATACCCTTACTATTTTTTCCTGACTGCTAAGGAAGGGTTATGTTTTTCGCGCGTATCTTGTATGTATGT
>DVQM01000020.1:0-39877 GCA_018231645.1 Heliconius ricini | reverse complement strand
TATATATATATATATTATTTAAGTTATAACTTCGTATTAGAAATAATTTCACATAATAGTAAGATATACATTACGGAATCAATATTACAATATTGTGTTTTCGAAATAAAAAAAACACATAATAGAAAAATTGCAAATTAATTATATTTATATACATATATATTTGAAGATAAATATATAAGCTGATTTCAAATCCACCAATGAAACTGGTCGTATCGTAGTAATCTACTAATGTACATTGTCTATAGGTTCTTATCTATAATGGATTTTAACATGTAGTCTGAACTTGAATGGAGAAACGTGTTAGATTCTTCATAAGATCGGAGAGAACGACACGTCGGAGCAGTCACTCATTAGACCCGTCTCGTGCATATTGCGACACGATGATTTAAAAAATTATAATTTATGATTTATTTGAGTGTCGAAAGAGATACAAGAGTATATTGTGTGGGCGGGACTAAATGCTTGGGGATCGCTTCTTAGGATGCAACGTAGCTTGTAGTTGTGTTACGAATCGTTTGTTCGTCCCAATAATTGTGTTTATTAATTGTGTTTATGTGTGTGTGTGTTTCTTTTGTTATTTAATATGTTTGCACGTTTATCTCTATGAATTAATTAATTATATACACTTTCTATTGACTTCTTTTGTACTCTTTTAATTAATCTTAATTTGGTAATGTAATTTTATTACATGTGTGTTCGATTTGTACTTATAGAATTTATATTCATGAGAGGAAATACATTAGAGCGAGTGGGGAAAATATTTAATATTTTCATTTCTTCGCTCTGGTAACTACACAATGCGTTGAGTTATATGACACTTACGTGCGATTCCTCCAGAATTCGCCAGAAATTAGGGAACAGAGTGTCTTAACACTAGGCTCCTTCTGCCTACACTGCTATACAGGATACAGCGTGACGCTAATAAAAGTATATGAATTTGTAAATGTTCATTTTGCAAGCTTTTAAATCAAAAGAGAGATTTGTAGTACTGTTTCTTGTTTGCAAAATTTATTCCGCTCTTTATTAAACTTTGCCAGTAATCACATTAATATAAGATAACATTCCTTAGAATGACCATATCTTATTATTAATAATAGTCCTAAAATGTAATATCGAATCAATTCAATTAGCAGCTCCGCACGGCGCCTTCCGATTTCTGCTATTCGGAACGCGGACGCCAAGTTATTATTTCGATTGATTGCTATAAATGATATTTGACCTTTTGACACTGGTTGGATAAATCAACTGGACTTGTATTGTTAGTACGCAGAGGAGGTTTCGTTTTTATGTTTTTACCAATACAAGCAGTCACGATTGGTTACAAAGCAATGATTATTATTATTTACTTAACGTAAAAACTATAATATCCTACCACTATACCACTTTTTATGCTCTATGTATAATATATTATAAGTTATTTATAAAGACATTCGTTGTTTTAATTATGGTGCATATTTGGGTTTTGTATACGGATCATTAAACGTACTAAAAATCATCATTTTTCGCCTCCATAGCTTGTTTCGCATGAGAGGAAAAAACACAAAAATATTTCTTTTATAAACATATATAATAACATTCTATGAGTTGTAGTAGGTGAAATTAATTTTACCATATCTGCTGTACGGTAGTTCTGGCTATGAAAGACCCCGCCTTTCATTCTGACATTACAACATATCATACACTTTTGTAACAAAAGGTATATACACTAATCAGTTAGTACCGTTACTTTATTATCAATTCACAATAATACTATGTAATCTAAGAACGTAAAGTTGACTATACTAAGACCACGTACATATAATTGGTTCTGCCTATCTCAAGAACACAAAAACCACCTGCTTATCAGAGTTAGCGGTATACAACAGTGGTAAAAAACGTTAACTGTTACTTATTGTGCCCACAAAGATTTCGGCAAGTAACCACGAAATCGACGGTTAGATAAGAGCGTAAAAATATCGAATAAAATATCGATTGGATATCGAGATCCTAGTCGTGATCGATAGAGAATCGAAGTGTCACGAGTGGGGTTGTCGACCTGGGGTCAGGGTCGGGAATGCTCGATCGTATGCGCGAATATTATTTCACTGTGGTTTCACACAACAGCTTCATTGTTATGACGGACAGGCCGGCTTGGAGTTTGATATAGAAATGTCATGTTTCAATCGTGTACAGGTTTATTTACAGTTCGATTTAGTATTCAATTTTTTTTGTGCTCTGCGTTATCCAGTATTATATAATATGATATGCAAACAGAACCTAGGACACTCTGTTTTTAATATTTCTTTAGAATTCAAGAAACTGTGTATCGGCGGGAGTGGTGGGAGTAAACGCTAAAGTAACAAATTTAGATAATTAAAAATAGCTCGTTCATTGAACCTACAACTATTGTGTTTACAGTCAGATACTGTCTCACTGTACCACATTTGTTTTAGTATCACGCGTCGTACACGCCATATATAGCAGGACAACTCTCTGCTTGGGAACCTAGTGTTAAGATACTCCGTTCAAATAAAGATACTTCTGTTCCCCACTCTCCGTCCTTATAATTTGTATTTGAGTGTTCCTTAATCATAACATCCTTCATATAGCTTAGATTCATGTAACTATTAATAATACATTATTCTAATTAATTTAAAACACGTTAACACGTTTCAATAATTTACAGTGTACAACGAAATATATACTTCTGTATGTAAGTACTGCACTATGACTTGAACTCCATAAAGTATATTAAGATAGTATGATAAGCGATAAGCAATTCGTTCTCTGTCATGTCGACTCGAAGTCAAGTTGAACGCCAATTTCCGAGTGAATGGTACCAAATCACCATAAACTCATCTCGATATGGAGTTGAGAATAACGGAGTATTCCCAATAAGATGACGTATACAATTTATATCCGACCTTTGTCTATTTTGGTATTCAGATTAAAGTCCCATTTCTATTATAATGTCCGTATCGATTACGGAATATGAGTTTTTTTATTAGAAATAATAACGCAGTATTTTTTTTATTTGACAGTTGATTATTGTAAGTTTATTTACTTACTAATTTATTTGATTTTTAAAATTATTGATTTCATGATAGTTGTACTGTAGTTATATGTTAGAAATTGTGCTCTTATTCCATATATGAGCCATTAATATTTTTAGCAATAACAATATGCTATGCTATGTAGCTGGTAGGTTCTGTAATATTGGAAAATATGTCTCGGTCGTGTGTCACTGATTACATTTTTTCCTTTATAAATAAAAATATTTAATATAATAATTCATTACGACAAAGAAATAAAAGAAATGTCTTCTCTCTTTAAATGTTTTTTTGAATAATTTATCTTAACAAGCTGTAAGCAAAATTGGTTAAGGTAAATATTGCAGTGCAAGAGCAGAGGTTAATCGCGAGCCTAAAGCTAGAGTTACACTAGGTAAAGCTGTCGATAGATAACTTACGTATAACGTTATATGAAAGTTATGTTAGCAGATAATCTTAAAAGGTCACTTCTATTAACATTGGTTTATCATAAGATTGTATAGCAAGTTTTTTAAGTTAACATATCGATTCTCTTATGTTTAAAAATATTTCAAATAAGTTTTAGTATATTTCTTAATAGTATGATTTGTATACATAATAACAAAAAATACAATAATAAATACTTCATAGAATTTTATATGTAATTAAATCTTACTCTTCATTTATTCATTAATATGTAAGTATCTTGACAGGTAATTTAATATAGTTTTTCCTGACAAGTAAAATAATTCATAATTAACTTCATCCTACGCACAACATAACGACGCGCATATCGACAACCCTTGGTTTGGAGCTTCTAAAACTAAAATTACAAAAAAATATCTCGGGTAACACTTAAAAAAGTCATTATGGAAATTTTAATGAGACCATAAATAACATTCGGAGCGTTGATTAGTACAATATAGGACAAATTGGAGATGCACCCTTCTCCAGCCTACAATATCTATCTCAACAAGGGTCAAATATTTTTTAGATAGACCGCTTTGAATATAGCTTGCTTTTATGATTTATAGAAGCTTTTATCCCATCCCGGCTTCCCCACACTTTGTTTTGATTGAGATTCCTTTCAGAGTTCGAAAGATTGATTGTTCTTTATGGTGTGGGAGTTTTTGTTGATTGGTTTCGTGTGTAAATATTTTCCGTAGGTTAAATTCTTCGCTTACTTTCAAAAAGTTTTTTTTCTATCGTCTTTGTTATTTACCTCTTATCTCGTCTCTTGATATTTAAAAACGTCGGATTTAATTTCAAAAACTTGAATTTTGATAGTTGAAGCAAAGTTTTTATTCGTGTGGCTTCTTTGATATAGGATATTCTCAGCATCGACTGCTGTAATTCTTGTTTCTCGCAAGCCCTACAAGGTACAATTGCAGAGTCAAACGTCGAGTTTTGCTGATTATTGCCTTAAGCTGTTTTCTGAATTCTTTTATGATAGATTTATTACAAAAAGGTTTGGTGACTATTAAACATTAAGCGCTTTATTCGGTGGAATGTCGGAATGGAGTGTTTTAACATTAGGTTTCCTCTGCCTAATTTTCTATATACCGAAAACATACGTGAAGCTGAAAAAAAAAGTTAACCCATGAACGATATTTAAATGTACATACTTACTTACATATGTAACGTTTAGGTTCTGTTCATGTTGTCTTGTCAATAACAGCTTTTGTCATGTTTACCTTTAGCAAGGATGCACGAGCTCTGTAAATAATGTGGCTCGGCTGGGCTCGAAACTGATCTGCAGTTTCTTTTATAGTCATCGTAGGTAACTCGTGTCGAATATAAAACGCTGCACTGGAATCTCAATCTTGGGTGAAAACTTCTAGAGCTCTTACAAAGTTGATCACGCTCAGCATCCAGGGACCAAACATTAGTTAGTCACGCGCGAGTGCAATGGTATTTCTCATTAGGTGGATCGTAAACACTACTCCGCTCACCAATGTCCTCACGTTACAGTTTTATGACTATCAAACATTTTAAGTAGTTAAATGTAATGGATGTAAGACATTAGGTGAATTAATGAAATATTTTTTTAAGTATGGGCTGAAGCTCTTGTGACTGAGTCATATTAGTATTGCTATACATAATGTATTTAATTTTTAGTTAGTTAAACAATATAATAGTAAATAAAACATACGAAAAATATTAAATATCATTTTATACTACATTAAACTCAGCAATTTTAGGTTCTTGAGCTTTGAAACTGTATTGCCCTACGTATTATGTCAGCACACGCGTGGCAATATATCATTCGGAACGTTCATAGAATCAGTAGAGCAAGAGCAATTAATTCCAGAGACATGACCGGTGTATCCGAGCGTATATTTACTTCGCGATTGAAACGTCTCGGTGCCTGTGCGAGCTATTTCCGCAATTTCAAAGTAGAGATCGTGTACCGACAATGGGTTGTATCGTGTGGTATCGTAATCACACGGGGTACTGTTAGCCTTCGCCCAGGGCCCCAGTGTGCCTGTAATATGCGTGCGAATGATCTGATAGTCATGCTGAAGCCCTTACCCTTTGTCTGATGCGATCTCCCGCGGTCCTGGTCCTTAACAAAACGTTACATGGGTATGTATGTTTCTCGTAGGACGATGCATTTGCATTTTGTTGTTAATATTCCCTTAAAATTTCTCCATTTTAATATCCACGGTATCTACGGTATCCGTAGCTGCTGTCGTCTTAAAAATATAGTTTATATAATAAACTTTTGTTCTATTTAGTTGGTTTGCAATAATTGATTTTATTTGATTTGATGTTAGACGAAAGTATAAAAATATTGTTTTTGTATACTGGTACATTTGTTATAGCTTTAACTTGAAGCCTGTTTTAAAGGCGTTAAGTTGAATTTGAACGGAAATAATATCGAAAACAAGACATTTAATTAGGGCCTGCCTTTATATAGCCTTGTTGTAAGTTAACTAGTACTTTCATAATCTGACGTATGTCTGGAAATAGATTTATAATCTACTATACCTGAGAATGAAACTCTTTGTGTTGTGTCAAACCAACGACCACTTTTATCTTTTAGGTAAGAATAAGCAACAGATATGGCGTCAATCAATTTAATAAAATATTCATTGTTGTAAAGACATGATTTACAGCCTTGTAGCTTTACAACTGATTGGAATCATTTACTATCTAGACTTTCAATATATATAATCAGTATTCGTAAGCAAAGGAACATATAATTTTTCGCATACAATTTTAATATTGCTTCCTTTCTTCAGATTTTATACGACTTTAATTTCAAATTCAATTGATATTTAAACATACATAATATACATTTTCTAAGTATATTTGCAATATTCATTATACACACCCGATTGCCATAAATTTTTCACTCAGTACGTTCAGCATATAGCAACAATACATTCGCTTACGACAAACAACGTTTTATTTAGAGTGGTGTATAAAGCCTGTGAAGGGCTAGTAACAGAAATAAACTCTTATAAATCTCCAGCGGGTTATATTTAATCAGCATTGCCCTCACAGAGCGCACGTTTGTAGTTAAAGACCGAGTCATTTTAATCCTGGGCACGAGGTATCTTTTATAGCAGAGTTCGTGGGTCTTTGTAAATCAGCCTAACGGACGTATGGTATGACTTGTATCATCTTCATATTATATTATTGGAATATGTATAGGTAGGTGATTAGATAGATTTTTTTTTAAATTATATTATAAGCTTTTAGAACATGTTTTATACATTTTTTTAATTTAATATGGTATGCAAAAATGTAATATGTTGAATTTATAAGAAATATATCTTTTCTATGTTTTGTTTGTCTTGAATAACAAACTGAATTGAATAGTAAACGATCTAAATAGTGCGGTAGCACGATTGTTGTTATAATATATGTACAAATATTACAAAATATATGATTTCAATTGAGAATTTAGTAAAATAAATATATTCAAATAAACGATTACCAATCGTAATAAAAAAAACATGAGATCTACACTACATTCAACTACTTAATTATATAGGTTAGATATTTATTGAAAAAATGTAATGTGGTATATTTAGATAGTATAATAAAAAATATACAACATCTTTAGACCGCAACTTGTACAGATTGATCGTTTACTTGTTAAGCCTTAAAGCTGAAACCTTTTACGGCGGAATCCTTTTAATGCTATTAACGGGTTAAGTGCCACTAAGAAGCTACGGTAGCCGCACAGGTATTCTTAGTCACGTTCAGATCACGTTTGTTATTTTATCTCATAATTGCATAATTGTAGAGCATAATTTGCGTGAACTGGAATCTAGAGTCTCTATATTTAATTTAATTTTTTATTTTTTTAGCTTCACACTGTATCAATCTGAATGGGAGGGAGCGGATAATATTTAGGCGGAACGTACTCCTATTAAATATATTAGCTTTACATTTCCACAGCAATAGAAGAAAGAGTTAAAATGAACTCGCTCAGAGTTCATTTTAACTCTTTCTTCTCGCTTAGTCTTTTCCGCTCCACTATTTTGTAGTGGGGATAAGATTAGTTTTACGAGTTTACTTTTACGAGTTCAACGTATTTCCGGTGGAAAACGCGCTTAAAGAGGACACTTTAAAGTTTGATTCCCTAAGTACAGATAACTAACATTCTAAATTTATTTTACTTAAATGAATAAATTTTGTATATTTATAATTTAATTTGTTTTAACGATAATTAATTAAATAGATCCACTAGTAATCCGGAAGCCCCTAATTTACGCTCCTTTATAAAGTAACACTCAAAGGAATAAGCCCCCTGTGACCACGATTGCGGTTATAAGATGTCTAATGAGCTTAACGCCGTCCTTAATAAATACTAAACCGCAAAAAAACTTATAATAAATGTTATTTTTCAATAAGTTAAGGTGTTTCTAAATTAAAACTGAGTGCCAAGTTGGGTGTACTGGATCCTTTTTTTTACAAAAAGAAATAGATATACTTTTTCTTATGTCATGGTTAAGTTATGTCTTTAAAACTATTTTTATTTTTGTTAATTTTAATATTCATTCACATTGTAATGTAATCGTAATGTTTTGTATTTATATTTTTTGTGTATTTAGCAAATCCCGTCTACAAATGTGTAGATTTGATCATTATATCATTTCTATAATATAAAGCCAAGGCGTAACTCAATACATTCTATGTATATTATAATAAAATATTTTATATTTATTAGAATCAATCTCTTTTTTAGGGTTGTTTCCTTGTCTCAGTAGTTAAAAGTGGCTACGACTCATTCGCAATATCTCGAATTGTGGGGACAGGCGAGAATAAAATATCATGACAAAAAATTTTCTTCGCCTATATTCTGCAAAGATGCCAACCGTGGTGCAGTGGCACGAAGTGTGACTGTAAAACCGACTGGTTGTGGGTTCAATCTCCGCTCGAGGAGATGAAATATTTACTTAAACTTATATTTCCATTTCTTCGCTCTGGTGTAGAGGCTAAGCGCGGCGTTGAGTTCTGCCACGCAACACGCAATGCCTCCAGAACTCGGTAGAAAGTGGAGAACGGAGTGTCTTAACACTAGGTTTTCTCTGCCTACCCTACTGTGTGTGGGATACAGTGTAAAGCTGATTTTTTTGATTCTGGAAATTTCGATGAAAAACGGATGGCTAAATGGAATTAACATTACAAAGACCACAAAGTCCACGCAAACGTAGCTGCGGCCGGCAACTAATCTTAAAAAAAGAACATTATATAACATCATGTTTATTTATAAGGCGTGTGTTGAATTTTAAATATAAATAATAACTAGTTATGTTGCCATAATTCTACATAAAAATGTCTACACTTTAGACGAGTGGCGCTTAGCGACATTTGGCGCCGGGGCCAATTATGTTGGTATTTATTTTAATTTTCACCGTGAATTGATCAATGTCGATTGCACTTATCGACGTTGTGCCTATTTGATTGTATGCCTCAGTCGATCTATTCGAATGCTTACACAGACTTAATTTGATATATTGCGTTTTATTATAAAAAGTATATAATATTTAGATACGATCAATGTTCAAGGCCTAAAACTTTAAATAATAATAAGAAATTGCATAAGTAAAAAACTATATTTATATATCAAAATCGATTATACATCTATAAAATATGTAGTATATTTATTTTTTTTGTGAAAAAATTAGGAGACAAAAAAAAATTAACTAGTACCAAATAATTTATAATAATACTCATACTATTACTACAACTATATAAAATTTTTTATTCAAATTAACTCCGTATATTCATTGTTTAATATTTTAAGTAATCTGTGGTCTCCGGTACTGAGGTGGCATCTACCTGCTAGCTGACGTTACTATTGTGTCAAAATGCCATCAACAATCTTTTAATTGAATTCGTGTACTGCCCCCTGGAGTCTTGCAGAACGAGCTGACTGTATCTTGTCCTCTGGTGTGAGGGACTTGGGACTCAAAGTTTCTGTGAATGGGTCTATGGGTCTTCTGTAATGAAATAAGGATGTTTTTGTTTCCATAGCCTCGAGGTTCATCTGTTCTTCCTAGCGAGGATGTGGGGTTTATCAAACTTGATGTAATGATTGGGTTAAATTATCCGCTGTATGTTCGTACACCACGACTTTGTCATACTTGTCCATTTTTGACATCAGAAATGTGTTTCTTTTGCCTACCATCGATGATGAACCACAGTCGCAATTTACTTTATCTACACCTGCACACTACAAAGGAACATTTTTTTACTTTTACCTGGTCTCAAGAATTGGCCCACTTTCTTGGCTTCAAAGATTATACATATATGTATATGAGAACACAATATTCCTGGGTAAATGACCATACAATATTTCTGGGTAAATGACCATTATTGCGGTCAAGTGGTAAGAAGCTTAGCGCCGACCCCACAAACTTACTATCGTATGAGGACAAATTGAATGAATACACTTTTATATTGTACCTTTTATCCAGTAATAAAATTATATTCTAATTTAAATTTCACCTATTATAATAGACAACAGATAGTTATTTGTATATATTTCTTCTAACACAAATATAAACAGTTATTGCCCTGCCTACGGGCCATTTGATACTGTCATATTGTTATAAAATTATCTTTCATTATGCAACAAGTTAGCGTTGGCTTTAGATTATAAATAAAACGTTTTATGTATGTTTATTTTATAAAATTTCTTTGTAAAATTTAATCTTCTTTCTATCTTTTTCTTTCTTTTTAAATATATAATTATTTATATGACTAATATAAATAGAATCCTAAGCTGATTTACAAATATAATCGTGCGGTCGATTTACGTCAGCTATCATTTGAGCTCAAGCTTGGGCAGCATTGTTACGAACTATGGTAGTTTCTTATGCAACATGTTACATCAGTACCAAAACTCTGAAGCTATTAATTATGTTTTATGGGTCTTCAATATTCGGGTCGAAGGCTGCTTTGTTATGCGCCTTAGGAAATCTCAACGGGGTCAGTAGTTAATGAGACATATGTAGATATATAAATTACGATATTTGTCAAATTTCTTTATAGTACTTTTAACTGTTTGATGTTAATGCAAAATTGTTTAAGTTTTATTTCCAGAAAATATTGATAGATTAAGGAATATATGAAAAAGCGAGTGAAATTTTATACTTTTGAACATTTTCAGGCAGGTTATGAACGTGATAGTCGTTTTATACCTGATACGCCTACAGTACTAAAATGTAGTTAATTTAAAATTGTCATTATTTTATTATAACCAGAAGTATTAATATATTATAGAAATGAATATTTTCTGATTCTGTGTAGGTACGATTTATTTAAAGTGGACGAGTTTTGCAATATTATACGTATTTACATATTAAGGTACACCATTTCGTAGGAGTCAAAACATTGTAATTTCACTAGTCACAGATTAACGGTCACATTGAAAACTTAACTATACGATTTCTTATATATATATGTAATCTATATATTATTTTCACCTTAATAATAATATGCTATAAACTAAAATAAATTCATAGTAAATATAAATTTTACTTTAATTGCGATTTCAACCTTCGTATGAACTTAAAAATGATCCGAACTAAATAATAACAGCATTTATACTTTATAATAACATTAATCATTTAAAAAAGATAACTGTTTTAGTTTAGAAGTTTTTACACTATCTTTTTTTTATTTTTTAGAGACAGGACATACAGACAGAACAGCATACACAAACATTCTAGTAAACCTTCTATAAAAAAGTTATTTAGTCGTTTGGGAAAAACTGGTTTCAAATTCTATTTTATGATTAGAGCCGCACGTACTACAGTTAGGGACAGTACATAGCATTCTTAAATAAATTTATAAATAAATAGGTCCCCAGTATAAAAATACGTGAGAATAAAGCTATAAATACCAATTAATCAATGCGATTACTTAATAATCACAGTATTGGTCACGGGTAATAACGAACGTAAAAGGAAATTCACACACTGACTAACGGCATATAATATCTACTGGTTATTTTCTATATATTTCTTACGTTGATAGGTAATGGTAGAAGCTTTTTATACAACACATAGTTGCAGGAATAAACGTATCTTGGAAGATTTTTAATTAGAAATGATAACAGAAATGGAAAAAAATATAATTGAAAGTTATTAAAAATGATCATTAATTAGATATTGAAGATCAAACTGTTATTTTCAATTTAATATTAACTTCTGTTTCTTGACAAATTTAGAATATAGTTATCACAAATATGTGAAAGTTGTATTTGATAATTTTATTATATTGTATAACATAAATACAAAGAAATCTAAAGTAAAATGGTAATTTTAGTATAACTAATATGTTTGGCTTAGTTACTCCCTAGCCACTGAGTTGCCCATTTTCCGTCGAATTTTGAAAGCATTGCATGGTGAATGTCGAAACTCTACGCCGCGCTTTGCCTCAACAGACACCACAGCGATAGAATGAAAGTATTAAATATTACATTTCCTCGAGTAGGAATTGGACACACAACCTGTTGCGTTACAGTCACTCGCTTGTGCCTCTGCGCCATAACGGTCTCTTAGTTATAATAATTTAACGTTTTGTCAAAAAACAATATAAGCGTATCATGTAAGCACTAAAGTTTAGGAGATTGAGTTAATTGTTTTCTGTTATTTGGACATGTTTTACAATATAATCACGTTTACAATTATTACATTTGAAACATGTCGAAAGCGATTAGTAAGCTTAATAATACGTCTGTCTAAGTTTGATTTATGCGCTCCGAGCAATAAGCTGTTTGTGTATAGATATTTGCATTTCTAGCAATTGGTTTACGTTATTTTCACAATACATTTACATTTATGAATCACCGAGTGCTAAGCATATAAATTAAGATAAATTATGATTCTCTATTTTAAAGTAAAGGACAGTTAAGTTCCGCCATCGCCACTCAATAGGAAAGTCGGGTACGGAGTGTTTTAACACTAATTTCCTCTACCTACCCTGCTGCATACGGGGTAAAGCGTGAAGTTGTTTTTTTTAAATAAAGAAAACTAAAATTGAAAACAAAAAGAACGCGAGTGTGCATAAATGTATTTTGTAGAGTCATCTCATTGAAATGTGAATAAATTAACATAAGTAAGGCGAGCTCGGTGATGCTGCATGGGGGTGAGCGAACGTAATAAATATTCGCGGTGACGAGATACCTGTATTTAGAATTTGCTATAATGGACCGATACAGTGTTGTTTTTTATAGCAAGTAACAAAGGCAAAAATGTCTCTACAATTTTGATTATTCTAGTTGTACACATTAATAATTAATATCTCCAAAATTTAAGAATAAAGATTGTAATAAGAAAAGTAATTTTGTTATATTTCATGTTCTCATTTCTTATATCACGACATTGCTTTCTAAAGTAATATGTCAGTATTTTGACTTATATTATAAGCAATAGTCTCATAATTAAATGTATAAATTAAATTATGTTAATAATAATAAAGGTAGCTTATTAGGAGAAAAGCTTAAAACGTTTTTACATCTGCTCGGATATCTTATGAAAGAACTTTGACATTTTACATCCATTCTCTATATTAAAAAAAATGTACTATGTAAAGTTATTTAAATTCTAATTATAAAAAATGATAAAGTATCTTTCCTTAAGCGCAGGACATTCCATTCCTTACGCGAAAATGTATATAACGACCTCTGAAATCGTGACAGGCGATTTGTTGGGATTTGATAAGTGGACATAGACATGCCGGAAGGTATCTTATAATACAAGCTTATATAATCATGTCGAACATAATACGGCGATTTAACGACCACTCATGTAAAAATGTATGGCCTGGCCGCCGCGTACGAAACAGTTACCATTCGGTGAGTGTACTGCACAGCGTTCTATATCGGCTGTTATCTATGTGCGCCCGCGCATTGTTAGTTCCGTGGACGGAATAACAACTTTTTGAAAAAAATATTTTAAATATCTATAATACATGGTGTAAACATTACCGTGATTATTATAGTTAATATTAATAAACAAGAAATACATTTTATAACGACAAACGTACAGAAACTAAACCAATCAGTCAAACACGTTTTTAAAGGGCAATTATAATAAAGCGACAAGTCACTCTTCCCTTGCACTACCGTAAAATCATGTGTTAAGTTTAGTTCGCGTGAGAACCGTAACTATCTACTTGTTACAGCTTGCGTGCTAAATGTGCAAACACGAATTTAAATATTCTTCTGCATGAGTTATGACGCTCGGCCATGATTATCTGCAATGTTCCTTGGATCATGACAGGGAATAGTGAACATTGTAGTGACGACGATGTCATGCACACCATACAAAAGCCTTTGTAGAACACGTTAGTGGTCATATTCGCGGAGTATCGGTGTTCATCTGAAACAAGTGCCATTTTGACCTGCAAATGTGGGATCGTACTATATTCTCAGTGGACCGTCACGAACTATTTTTCGCACAGAGCCTGTCGAGTAAATTTATGCCTTCATTTCTAGAATATTATTTAATACATAGAACAGGATATATCATGTAAGGATCAACAAAATAAAATGGAGTGGTGGAGTCAGGTTTAGTTATTTAATGAAATATTATTTTATTATAAATATGTATATTAACATTTCCTTCTAATAAAAAAGATATAAATTAAATTAGCTTCATGCTGTATCTGATTGCGGAATCAGAAGGATAAGTATAGGGAACTAAATTTCGGAGACAATGCGTATTAAGTGGCGAAACTTTCCCTCGACAGCAGAGCCAACAAATATAAATTTAAATAAATATTTCATAAAATTCCCTGTGCCACGACGGCCTCATTTTCTGATATTAAAAAATATATTACAGAGCGTCCTAGTTCCTGTCTATTATTTAATGTTCACTATGTCATTACAGGCAACGGTGATTGTATCCGCAACTGGTTAATTCGTACAATCTCACCTAACAAGTTTGTGGTTGTAGTAATTTACACAAACCTATTTGGTTAGCTCCTTGAACGCACCTATGTTATGATTTAGCTTATGTCAAAATTTATAGTAAAAGTCTATTGCATAAAGAATATTATGTTTTTAAAAACAATATATCAACAGGGTTATGATGAAATAGCATGAACTTATAGATCATACCGGTAGATGTATCTAAATGGGGTTAGTTACAAATTTTATTTAGTACAAATATGTATCGATTTATACAATTTTAAGCACTCTTGTCATAAAAACAACTGATTGTAAAGAAAAAGGAAACATCAAATTTACTATTCTTATTTTTCAAAGTATCAACAAAGAGTCTAGGCAGGATGAATGAAAGATTGAAGAAATGTTTCGCATTATGAAATAACGGTCGCCCTATTGTTGTGAACAAATTTAATAGAAAATTGTCCAGTTATATTCCATATTATTGAAGCTGAAATTGTTTCATTTATTCTCTTAACAATATCAAATTTGTATTATATCAATAAAAATGTAATGTAATTTTTTTTTTCAATAATCTATAGGGTCTAGAATTACAGATACCAATTCACAATCGTGTATATACCTACATTATTAAATAGTCTGAAAGACTGCACCAAATTGTATAATTTGTCCGTTTGTAATTATTCCTATTAGGACTTGTTTATAAAACAGAAAATACATAACACATACAAAACATAATATGCAGGGTACTTGGTAAATTTCAATCAACAGAAGGTAAAAGTTGAAATATGAATTACTGAAATACTAAGTTCTCCCAACGGAATAATTTCACTATACACGGTGCATACATTCGTAGAAAGTTGAAGCTTGCTCTAACAATACGGGTCATATTTCATCAGACTGTCAGACAATGGGGTTTAACTAATAAGATCGAAGTTGGTCTAAAACAAGTTTGACAAATGAAAGGTCGGGTCACAGAGCAGTACGACGTCGATGATTGAACCACAATTGTTCAATTTCCTTCCAAGCATCGAACCCATAACTACAATCTTACATAATTTTATATTGGTCGTTTGTACAATTATTTGTGATGTCGTTATAGAAATCAATACCATTATTCATGGGAAACGGAACGACGATACAGATAGCACCATTGTGTCGTCATATCTTCGGGACAAATCTTTCGTTAGCAGTGTCTTTCTTGGAATATTAGAAAACTACATTCTAATGAGAATTAGTTTAATGTTATAATTATTTTAATTACAGTTAGTTTAATTGAGAGTAATGTAATATAGTAAGAGAGAATAATTATAATGTCATGTAATGTTTATTAAAGTACATAGATATAGTGAAGTAGTAGAGATAGTATGATATGCTTTTGATGTTCAACGTGTAAGCGTCCTTATTAAACGGAGAGCTATTTTTATTTTATCTAGGTTATACAGAAAGTCAAAAAGATTTCATTTTAGAGACAATTTGTCCACCATAGGTGAAAATGTAACAACGTCTTTGTTGTCCTGTATAAATTAAGACTGTGTATTCAAAATAAAATTTAATACATTAATCAAACAATAAACCTTTTTTTTCTTAAATTGATGGCAATAATTAAGATAATCTAAAATTTTTATTTCATTTGATATTAGGTTAGTCGTGTTACAGGGGCACAAAGTGTAACTGTAAAATCGACTGGTTGTGGGTTCGATCCCACTCGAGAAAATTAAATATTTATTTACATGTATTTTTCATTTATTTGCTCTGGTGTCGAGACAAAGTGCAGCGTTGAGTTCCGCCCCTCAGGAACTCAACGAAAAGTGGAGAACAAAATGTCTTAACATTAGGCTCCCTCTGCCTACCTTGATGTGTGCGGGATACAGCGTGAAGCTGATTTTTAATTGAATATTAATAAAATATATATCTTTCTCTCCACGTTCACATAATGTCCTCTCGTCTGTAAGTACACCACCCATGAGATTAAAGTATTGAAAGTCAACTCACATGACAGCACTTTGATTTGATGATATAAGGTTACTGGCAAAATATTGAATTCTGAATAGATTTCATATTTATCTATTTATTTTTGTTTGTGTTTGTCTAGACATATTACAATGATTAAATAACTTAAAAATAGCTAAAGCTAAGTGGTTTGGCTTATTTTTATATTCTAATATTGCACTATAAACACAGTGCATATTCTCACGTAACATACGTCACGTTGTTAAATTTTCGTGGTATCAGTACAAAGTAAATGCTTTTTGAACCGAGCTTTAAACCTGAAAATGATAATGAAAATACTAATGTTTATTATTAATATTATAAATACAAAAACTTGAAAGAATGAATGTTTACTCCACTTTCAATCATAAACTACTGTATTTACTACGGGATTTGGATAAACCTTTCAATCAAGCCAAACACAACCTACAATATACGTTAAAAAAATACATAATTTGATTTTATACGATAAAAAAATCAGCATCACGCTGTATCCTGCATACAGCGTGCAGGGTAGGCAGAGGGAACCTATTGCTAAGTCAAATTTCACTTTCTGCCAAATTCTGGAGGCAATGCGTGTTGAGTGGCAGAATTCAACGCCGCGCTTTGCCTCGACATCAGAGCGAAGAAATTGAAATATAAATTTATTTCATCTCCTCAAGTGGTGATCGAACTCAAAACCAGTCGGTTTTACACTCACACTTTGTGCCCCTGCGCCACGACTGGTCTGGCTTGTAAACAATATAATAATAAATAACAGCCCAAACGGTTATCTAGGCTTATAAAGACAACACAAAAGTGTAGATCGAATCATACCAGTCCAAATGAACTTACCATTTAGACTAGCTGAATTTAGAAAGCGCAAATTTATTACCGTGAATAATACAATTACGCAAATTGTATTGTACTTTAAACGACATAGCTCTAATACCGCCGCTGCTGCGTTCGAACGAGACACCTGAGTTAAGAATTATTTATCGTCCGCCAAACTTTACTAGGTTTTTCAATTTGGTGTTGTGTTTGTCTGTAATAGTAACGACTTGTAATGTTTTATAATATAACATAATTTTTGTTTTCATAGTTTGCGGATATTCTGGATTGTTGTGTTATATATCAAAATCATTGAAAATAAAATTGCGATTAGTGATATCGATTTTCCTTGTACGTAGTTGAAAGAGGATTCAAATATTTTATTCCTTAACGTTCCCAAAACGTAAAAAAGGCACTAACATCTGTGAATGTGTAGAAATTGTTTTTTTTAAAGAATACTCCATTAAAATATAATTTAACAAATGTTTACTATAATCGAAGGATTTAAGTAAATATTTTAAAATCATAGTCATCCATAAACATTTCATATACGCTAATCTGAGTCATCATGTCACATGATAGGTACATACAAGTATATACAAGAAAAAACATCCATATTAAAACAAGAATTCGACCTCCAACGGCCTTGCCAAGTATGTAGTACGTATAATTAATTAAGAATTACAACCAGCCAGCATTTTACAAAAAAGGTATGTATTTATTAGCTTTATCAATAAAAAATATATCTATCTAGGGTTTATAGTACTTATTTAATTATGACGACTAATTATTTTTTTAATCTTTATTTTACTTACCAATATATATTGATATGACTTTTACCGATCGATTTATTTCAAATATTTAAGTATATTTTAATTTAAAACTACATTCGTTGTGTTATATATTTTTTTACGTTTTGGGTTATGTTCTTTTAAATTCATCATAGTACCCCAAGTGCTCTTAGATAAGTGACGTTAAAAAAATTAAACATGGCTGCGGAGTGACGTCATAGTACTTAGTGAAACGAAATATTTTTTCGAATGCTGAGACCAGTCTGACCGACTAGTTGTGGGTTTGATCCCCATTCGAGGAGATAAAATATTTGGTAAAATTTATATTTCTATTTCTTCGCTTTGATGTCGAGGCAAAGCGGGGCGTTGAGTTCTGCAATTCGGCAGAAAGTAGAAAACGGAGTGTCTTAACACTAGTTTTCCTCTGGCTATGCTGCTATGTGAGATACAGCGTGACGCTGATTGACTGATTGATTGACTGTAACATGGATATCAAATTAAAGGCATCACAAGACAGACAAGGATGTCAAAAAGGTATATTTTGATTATAATTACCCTAATACATAATAATAAAAATATTATTAAAAACGAAAAACCTGACTGCATAAAACTAAATAGAGAGAAACAAACTCAATAGTTAGGATTAAATCTGTGAAAAAATATCTGTGGAAAATTTACTTTTATAATATTATATGAGATGAGCTTTGTAATCAATAGTTGTTTGATAAACCAATACATATAATACTTATCTCTACATATAACTCACCGTGCAAGTACGTCGCACTACGCTAGACGAACGTCAATTTCCCAGCATCGTAAAAACCTAAAGAATCACGGACGACATTTTATGGGTTTTTTAGACGAAACTCAGGTTGCTTAGGTTCAAACCAGGTTTATCTTGTTCGGTGAATCGCATTTATATCAACTCGTTTGCGCATGTCCGTCAACATGTTCAGAGCGACACACGGCGGGTGCTTTTATTGCATACCGTTATAGTGATATAAT
The DNA here is from genome assembly GCA_018231645.1 of Heliconius ricini. Lineage (NCBI taxonomy): Eukaryota > Metazoa > Arthropoda > Insecta > Lepidoptera > Nymphalidae > Heliconius > Heliconius ricini. The sequence continues at coordinate 20,891 of DVQM01000020.1, read as the reverse complement.
GTCTTGATTAGTGATGCAAGCGATTTTTTTATGTAAAAACATTTTTTCTTCAATTTTACTGAACTGATAAGTTCTCTATTAAACTATTTATATAATATATAGTCACCGCCATTTTTTTTCTCGGGGCTTTAAGACGTCAACGGAAATTAGTTTTTTTTTTCCTATCCGAAGAAATTTTTAGAAATCCTCTACCTTCCCCAAGAAATCAGCCCACTAAATTTCAGTGTTTAGCCCGCTTAGTTTCGGTTCGACGTTGTCTGTTTGTTACTTAGTAACGGAAGAGTATATATTTTTTTAAACTAGCGTTAAGACATTCTATTCCCCATTTTCCGCGAAAATTTCGTAATATTGCGTGTCGAGCAGCGGAACCCAACACCGCGCTTTTATCTTATTACCAGAGTGAAAAAAATATATAATCGAACCCACAACCATCACCTTATAATCACTCACTATTGCTCCTGTACCACAAATGTTTACATGGATAATTTTAAATTGTAATTTTAGCAAACAAAAATAAGTTTCAAGCGTATTGTGAAATCAAAGTTTTTACATCAATCCCTCTGTGTGGTCTCAGATGATGCACTCTGATGGTTGTAACGAGCTCCGACGAATTTGTTCCTAGCTGTCTCGAGTTTCAATTTACTATGTACGAATAACAACTTGATACATACATTATTTGTTTATATTTGAATCGTTGCATATGTGTTTTCTGGTTCGTAGAACTTAAATCATGAATAATACGATTAGTTGTGGTTTAGAATAATGAAACTTTAGAGAACGTCAAACTTTTACGTATAAATTAAATTTCTATATTCCGTATATTGTTAACTTACTGTGTTTCGGTGTATTAGATGCAATAAAGGGTTGTGGGACAGTGTCTGACGACATCGCGAGTGTTGTGGATTTGATACTTACGCCGTAAAATGTTCTTATACCATTAATTTCCATTTCCAAGTTTTAGTAACCCAAAGTGCGGCGCTGCGCTGAGTGCAAATATAATATTTCCTTTACATTTACGTACCTGACGGAAATAGGATTTCCTACTCAATTATGCATCACTTATCGATATTGTTTTAATATGTACGCAGCATAATATGGATTTCCACGTAGCGATGATCACAAATGCATCGCCTATAGCACGATGTGATATCTTAATTTAAATACTTGCTACGCGATAATGATCTTTAATATATATGGACATTTACAACAAATGGCTTACCATTTTGTACATGAATAAAACCTATTCGTGCAGCTAGCCGGTTATATAATAAAGCTACCGTTAGAAAAAAGAAGCGGCCGCATGAGGCCAGAATCAGTTTAATTAGGACCATAATAGGCTAGTGCTATGGAGTGCAATAAATAAAGATAATGATGTAGTATGAAACAGATTGAATTGTTTAATCTACTTTGACTATTTCTATTTCGCGTACTAGGAAGATATTAGGGATAAGTTATTTCTTTTTCTATTTTATTTTAAGAAAACTTCTTTGGTATTAAGACGAATCATATCTTAGTGTCACCAGAATTAGAAAATATGTAGGTATACCACAAATTGGGGACGTTTGGCGCGGGTGCGGAGGCGAGCGACGGTAAACAGTTCGATGCACACGGGGGGAAATGACCAATGTTTATATTTATTTCCTCGCTCTGGTTACGAGACAAAGCGCAGCGTTCATTTACGCAACACAACATGCAATGAATTGGGTGCCTTAACAGCAGCGGGGTGTCTTAACATTAGATTCCCAGGTTCCCTCTAGGTAGGTATAGAATAAATATGTGCAGTATAATTTGAACGCACAACCACGGAGCCAGAAAGTTCTTACTGCGCCATTTTTTTCCATTTCGACATTCCTTAAAGATGATTCATGTACCCATGTAGCTTTAATATCGTAATCATGATAAAATCTGTCTGCTATTCTTTTGCGGTTCTGTTATAGTAACAGTAATATTAGGTAAAAATAAAACTAAAATAATTTTATGTAACACACGTTTCTTCGGCGCGAAAACATTTATTTGTTATTTTTATTTGTATGACATAAAAATTAAATATATTCTGTTTCTTAGTTATTAAAATATTATTGAGCCCAGACATAGCGCAAAGGTATAGACGTGACTCTAAACGCAAAAGGGTGTGGGATCGATTCTCACTCGAAGAAATGTAATTAATTTTTAATATTTTCATTTCATCCCTCTGATGACGAAGTAAAACGCGGTGCTGAATTCTGTCACTCAACGCGCAATGATTCCAGAATTCAGCGGTAAGTAGGGAATCGAGTGTCTTAACACTAAGTTCAATCTGCCTAGCCAATTGTGTGCGGGATATAGCGTGAAGCCAATTTTTTTTAAATATATTATTTTATTATCTGCGGTTGTACAACATTAAAACTAAAACTGAATATTATTATACCAGTATCATTCAGAATGTAATATTGGACCATCCGTTTCAAGGAACTCTACATTGAATATGCTTTATCGATGACAGGCGTCGCAAACCGATGCACTTCGACAAGTATCGATGCAATTCGCATCGCATACGATGACAACTACATATCCTCAGAAGCTATGCCATAGACTTTTTGTCTGTTAAAATGATAAATAAATAAGAAAGAAATTAGGGAACAGTATTTAAATACGATGTATGTTTGACAGTATCAATATCATATAATAATAGCAGGAGTAGCCAACCCAAATAATATGTAGAAGATGGTGTATCTTAAGACTAAATTTTCTCTAAATATATTACTATAATAATTTATTTCAATATGAGTATGATTCAGTCGGTCCATCACAACTTAATTAAATTTAAGCCAAACAAAAAAAATCTCTCAGTCAAATCATTAATTTATAAACATACTAAAATGATCAAAATATGTATTTGCCTATCTTTATAACAAAATGTTTACGAGTATATATATCTTTATTAATTATCTCATTGAATAGTTAAGGTTATAGTTAATTTAAAAGATGATTTATATACAATGAATAGCTTTCACAATTGTTTCATAGTAAAACGTGTGGGCCTCTATCTGTTTTGTTATTAAATTTTCATATAAAAATATTACGTGGGCATAATGGTAGTTATTTCTTAGGAAAAGGTCGACTGAACTTATTTATTATTTAGAACGGTATTCTTTACCTAGAAAAATTGTATCAAAACTATAGTAATATTGCTTACTTTAGAAGTTTATAAGAGTTATATAAAAAATACCGTAGTCAACTTTGTTTATTAGTATTATGTATTTATATATGTATTCGATAAGTTTGTCACTATTGATAAGCTTAAAGTCATCTGGAACAAACAACGCCGAGCTTTGCCGTGTTATCAAAGCAAGCAAATTTGATTTTTTGGAATTGAACCCACAACCGTCGCGCTTGCAGACACACGCTTATGCTTCTGCACTACGATGCCAAAATTACGGAGGTTTTATATCCGATGTAAAATAACACAGAAATGCAAAACTCAGTTTAAGCCCCGCGAACTGTACAAATATCGATAAAAAATGACATACTATTAGCTAGATGTTTTATTTCTACAAGAGTAAAACCTGTTTTATTTCTTTTCAATCTGAGGTTAATGAAATCCATGGCCTTCACAACTACCTTGACTACTTATAAGGTAGCCAATAAGTACAAATATAACAAAACAAGTAATTACAATTAGTATGTTACAAATTACTAGTAAACTAGTTGCTAAACGAATTTAAACGAAAGAACGTTTTAGAGAGAAGCAGAACCTGTATGGTTGGTTTATGAGATATTTTGTGCAAACACAGAAAAGGTTAGTCTGTCCTTAAAAATTGCACATATCGTAAGCTATATGTTGTATATGTTGCTTACTAAAGTGTATAGCTAGCACTCGAAACGGGAATCTTAGTTTTGAATTATATTTTTTAGTTTGAGATAAAATAAATCGCTGCATTGGAACCGGCGGCCGGACACGATGACTTTTAAGCGAGTTTACTTACAAGAGTATATATGGGTATTAAATATATGGGTATAAATACATATTTTTATAAATATATCTAATAAGTTAACTGCTAAATATTAAAATATTGTTAGCTTCACGCTATATCCCGCACACAGCAGGGTAGGCAGAGGGAACCTAGTGTTAAGACACTCCGTTCCCCAATTTTTGCCGAATTTTTGGAGGCATTTCGTATTGAGTAGCAGAACTCAACGCCGCACATATAAAATATTATTATATAAATGTTATTAGTTCATTAGTAACTCGTATCTATGTAACCATTTCATATAATATTTTTATGGGAGCAAATCATCTACTAATTAGATTTACCAATATATAGTAAAAGGTGAATAATTTACAATTTAAAAATTTTAACGATTTTAATCGAACTCTTAGCTTAAGAGATACAAGTGTAGTTTTACAATTTATTACAGAAGAGACGCGCTAGTGTCTAAGTTTTTTTGCAATAAAAAATTTTATGCAAACTCATGCGAAAAGCTTAAGCCGATTGCTCTTGTCACGATCGAAGATAAGCCAAAGCGATTGGTCCACGAGAGTGAATTTAGAGTCGGCGCGACGTTGGCATCTATTTATGGAATGAAAATAAAAGAAAAAAACTACCAAAGAATCCATACATATTTCGTTATCTGTAGTACAAACATATATTTATAAATATTAAATATTAATTTAATTATAACTAAAACTTTAAGTAATTTAAGATTCTTCGATGTTGTACTTCCACATATTAATACAATTCTATTTAATTAAACAGAATTTTATAAACCTAAAGTTGTACATATTTTTTATTTTTCACAAGACAATTTAGCTGTGGAAGCTTTATATCTTATTCGTTGTTTACCCCTTTATGAGTGCTTCGTAATATGCGTTATCAAGTTCTTAATCCTTTATGAACTCAAAACCGGTGTAATAATATCACCTGTTCTTGGAGATTTTAGTCACCTTTTATCAAAACAATTAATGTTTACATTCATATCAATTTTTTTTATACCTAAAATGTTTAAATTGTTTAAATTCATCTAACCTTCATATATTTTATTAACACTTGAATAGATATCGATTCGCGTGGAAAAGCAATTTATCGCGGGTTGGAAATGGCAAGTAGATTTATTCGTAGTTGATGTAATATGCAGCAAGCTCATACTTTGATAAGGAAAAACTATAACTGTATTGTTTAAATAATATATATTTTAATTTCAGCTTTACGCTGTATCCCGCACACAGCAGGGTAGGCAGAGGGAACCTAGTTGTAAGACACTCCGTTCCCCATTTTCGTTTCGTTTCCTTCCCAATTTTGGAGGCATTGTGTTAAGTAGCAGAATTCAACACCGCTCTTTGAATCGACACCAGAGCGAACGAAAATATATTAAATATTTAATTTCTTCGAGTAGGAATCGAACTCAAAAACTGTGACGCTTACCAAGTCACACGCTTGTGCCCCTGCGCCACGACTGGCATCTAGTTTTCTTTGTTACAAATAAATAACTGATATAATTGTTTTAACATAAACAAATGGCTATTCATTATAAAAAATAGTAAACCAACATAAAAAAACGACCATAGCGCTAATAAACAAGAGTCACCGCTACAATTTAATTCAATCCACTTTACGTTCAACTAAATTGCTCTTCACTCCAGATAAAAATCTGATGGAAGCAGACATTGTGGCTACCTAATGTCTTGACTTTCTTTCGCTCCATTATATTCCATAATGGCGGTTTTAGCTTCGTTGTCGCTCATAAAGGATTTACTACCCTTTAAGTGTACATTTTCTTTGACAACCAAGATTAGCATTTTGCAATTATCGTTAAGGTAGGATGAATGGCTCATAAAATTTAAAATGTTATTACAAAACATAATAATAGTATATATAATATAAAAATATTGAATAAATTGTAGTGACGCCCATACTTTTTTTCTTTTTGTGTTAATTTACTAAGTTTGTTAAGGAACAAACGTGTTATTTCCAAGACGGAGAAAATTAAATTGTGTTTTAAAGTTATTATCGTAAATTTTATAGTAGATTTATGAACTGGATCTGGTCTATAGGGAATATTATTAGTAACTGATATAACAGCTGTGGGTTTGATTCCAATTAAGGAAATAATATGTTATCATAAGATGATTACCAAAATTTAAGACCAAGTATTCTCTCTGTTTATACAATTATAGATTTATGGTTATTATTTTAAAAATAGAGATGTTCTCTTAAGGTGTTGTCACGACGTTCTCTGATCTAAATGAAAGAAAGGGCGTTATAAATAAAAATATTTTTTTCCAAATATACAACATTCTATAATATAATAAAAGTGGCAAAATATTTATATAAGGATTTACATCATAAATTATAAAATATTTATATCTCTCATCATGAGGTATGCAGCTTGCTTAAGTCGCGAAATTATACATGGCGACGTGGGTGTGAAACGACAATGTGTTCAACCTTATGGGAGATGTAAAACTGTGGATTTAGATTTCGTAAGCATAATTTTAAATACACCTTTTATGTAATCACAATGGTTGTCCTCATTAAAAACATCTTAATTTTGGAGATAATTAAGTCGTTTATATCACCGTTAAGAAACAAACGCTTATTCTTTATAATATTTTTTTAACCTAAGTTAATATTTTTAGAGCACATTTAAACAAATAGTGCCTAGCACAAGCTTTAGATGTATTATTTTTATCTCGCTTTAATATATATAATCGTTAATTAAAAAGTTTATATAAATCTATTAATTATAGATAGAAAAGTACGTTGCCCTTTTGATCTCTATTGTGTTTAAATTTCAAGAAATAAAGGAAGTGGCAAACGAAATTTACATACCTGTTACCCTTAGCGTATCCAGGTGGATGAAGATGTTCCAGCTTCGTTGCTTACTCCTCATCCTTTGAAGAGCACTGTCTTTAGGGTTGTATTTCTGTACCTGTAATAAACCTTCTGTTAATATATTTAATTATGACTCACGACGAGAAAACTTCAATTAAGAATAATTAACAAGTAAAATTCAAGTTTGCTTCAATTATCACATTACAGGAGAATAAGAGCAACCTCCTTATTAGAAAAGTCAATTGTAAAAGGCAGATTTACGATAACGCATTACGCATGCGCTCTATTGTCCACAGAACTTAGATAATACGGCGAAAGCTAGAGTTACGAAATGTTGTATTGGCCTAATATGTAACCAAATATAAAATATGTATTATTTCTCTTATTAATTAATTAGAACGCATTGATTTTTTAAATTAATTAAGGTAAGATGTATTGACGGACTTAAATGATATTGTACTTTTTATTATTTAATATTATAACTTACTTATCATAATAACACATTTTATTTTTCACACATCTTTGTTTCACTAACAGTAAATTATATTAGATATATAAGATAGAACTCAAATTAGTCCAACATATACATATCTTCATATATTATGTAATTTTCCCAGATGAATTGAACCCAAAACTACCACACTTAAACGTTCAAATAAGCTCATTCTAGCTGTTATACGACCGCGACCATGTAAAACATACTGAATGCATGATAGATTGGCAACTTCACCGTTAATTTTTAGTTATAGCAACCCAGAAACAGATCACTCATAGCCACAACAGCAAGCGCTATAATTTTTGAAAGTGGCTCTACATTATCTTAATTCAAATCTATATATAGTGGTCTTAGATCATTTTAAACCACTTTGAATGAAAATTCCAGTCAGCCAGTTGTAATATAATATCAACAATCTTTTGTAGTTTGTCGTGACTTTGCTTATACTATATAATTGCGGTGTTAATGTTTAGGTACACGTGCCCAAATGCGTTACCCTGTCGATTGCATATCTCATGCTTAAAGGAACTACCTACTTATTCATACACTTGTAATATAATTTGTTTGTTAAATATCCATTTAGCTGTACCAGTTTAGGTAATATTGAAATACATTATTTTTAATAATGAAATATGTTATTTTGATATATTTAAAAATTAAGTATCGGTCATATATTATTTTATATCTACATTTATTTTCACTACAAAGCGTTGCAATATATATTTCAAAACTATTGTGCGCGGTAACTTGCCAACTGAGCCACAAAAATGTAGTTACGAACAACGCTTTGTAGTTTGACACTAGAAATGTGAATAAATAATTTTTATTTATGTACCTAATAATATAGTCATATTTATTATCAGCTTTTGTGTACCTTATCCTTACTTGGCTTCAAGAATAACATAAAAAACTTCAATAAGATTTAATTTAAAATAAATAGTCATTTCTCAAATAAAATGTACAATTACCCACTTGATATGGCCCCCATGTGTAATCAAATATTGTGAGCTATAAAAATTCTCGTATGTAGATACTAGCAATTATTATTCATTTCGTTTACTGACTCTAATTACTTGACAGAGTACTCGTAAAGTAAATACTTTGTGAGTAAAGAAAATTGTTTATTATCTAAACATGTTTCTTATTCCAATAAACATTTTTAATACGATCTTAAATCGTTAAACATCGGTTGAGTCAAAGGTGAACTGTTAGAAAACTAATGGGAGAGAATAATATTTGTATAGGAAATTCTTCATGCCTAAGGGCTAGCACCGGATGCTTTATTTGTTTAGAATTTATGCCCAAACGAAGGTAAATACAACGGTACTACAGTATGTTGAACAAAGCGATACTATCTAAGAACTAAATAGCGAAACGTGCGTCAGATCAAATGAGAGGTTTTTTAAGTGTATTTTTTTATTTAAAGGAGTGTCAGTCAGTGTTGCTCTAGATGAACTTTTTAGTGGGCGTCGTTTACGAAAACATTATAATTCATTAGCACGATTTCATACAAAATATCATTAAAACATCACTGAAATACTTATGATTATATACATTTATTTTAATTATATCATTAACAAAGATGCGGGTTACTGTTACTATTACTGTTAAGGAGAATATAGAGAAAACAGAGATTAATATTCTCCTTGTATTTTATATTAAGATTTAGTTAAAGAAAAATCTATGGAAAATACAAAAGTTAATCTTAACAATAAATACGTTCAGTACGTTAGTTATACAAATATTATAATAGACAAATCGAAAAGCCCGTTTAAATCAATCAATATTTAGTATTAAGTTTCACAACGGAGATCAAATATCAATACTCGACTAGTTTTATTCAAAACAATACCCAGTACAAGTCGGCCACTGTTAATTAGTAGCAATTTACGCGTCAACTCTTGCCCAAGAACCAACCAGCGTTATGCTTTTGCCGATGAAGATATAGAAAGCGTGGTTTCCACACCAGCGCAGTAATTAAAGCGGTATCGCAATCTTTGTATGTAAACTCCAAATAATGCTGTTATTGACAATGAACAACTAAAATTTTGTTTACTTTATACTAAACTATTATTTTAAAAGGAACAACTCACTCGATTGCAAGAATTGTGTTTTACAATCAAATATAAGTAAATTTTAATGGCCACTTGGTGCTTGTTCAGTATTAATAGTTTAAATATTCATTGGTAAATTTGTAGCTATATAATTTTGAGTGACGAAATACATTGTTTACTAGCTTATTTATATTGACTGTCGATCAATTTGATTAAGGCTTTTACAACAATACAACTATATTTCTACATAAATGAAGCGCGACATTGGTTTCCGGTATATATTAAATCATGTCTTAAAAATGAATGCGCAATTCGGTTAAAACGTTGAGAAATTATTGGAAATAAATATTATGATAATATAATATTTGCAGATGAAACGACGAGACAACATTCCCAGGTTATTCATATAAGCTATGAAGTTGATTATAACGTCAATTTATAACACGTTTTTAAAACTTAATATTGCAGCGTGCATGCGAAAAGATTAAACGAAACATTTTCATACAACAACTGTAAAATACTAAAAAAATATGTAGCCAGTGAAAATTGCACTGAGTACAATATAATATCAGTATTAAAATAAATATAAATCTCAACTATACGCTTTATGCATCACGCAAAGAGAACCTAACGTCATAACATTCAGTTCTCCGTTTTGTTGAGTAGCAGAACTCAATTAAATTTTATCGGGAAAAACTATACAAAATGATAACATAAATCTATTATTTTTATTTAAGTTACTACGACTCTTACATATTACAACTTGACATTTTTCTGGCACAAGCGTTTTAACACTAACTTCCTTAAATAAAAAAATTGTGACTTGCGATGCAATAGCGTTTTTTAGCGCATTTTTATATTTATATTTTTTAAGCATAGCGCTCCACTACTACAGTCGTCAAATACTATAAATTAAATACTGGTAAGAAAGAATGCATTGAACTCAGCGGTAGCGGACGTTACACGGCCTTGATGATTCAGAACGGCAAAACCATTATAGGTATTTATTTTCTAAAATCTACCGATTTTTTTCCCTTTATGTATTCAAAATAAATATATATATCATATTACAATGTGAATATACAATTACACATACATACATATTTATACTTAAAAGTGTTTTATTTTATTTATTTTTAAGAGATTTACATGTGATTGTTTAAAAAAACAGAATTTAAGTAAAATTACTACACATATTCTTTTCTTTTTTTTTCAGCTTTACGCTGTATTACCTAAATACCTAATTTTAATGCACTCTGTTCCCATTAAGACAAGTCTGTTCCTCACTTTCCTCCGCATTCTAGAATCATTGCGTGTTACGTGGCGGAACTCGACGCCGAGAGAAGTTAAATTATTTTTTCCTCATTATTTTTTTTCAAACAAACGTCAGGTCATACGGGCAAATGCAAAAACCTAATAAGTATTATTACAGGTTCCAAGTTATATTTAAAACTGTATTTTTGCTGGACTACTTACCTAATGACTTCTTTTTCTATTGTACAAATCCGTGAGTGATGTCATCCGTCGCATATTAACATATATTTTCATGCTATTCATTTTCAACAGTAATGTTTTAGTATAAGCGTGAAATAGATTGATGACATTATGAAATTAGGTATCCAGGTAGAGATGAGATATAAATAAATAAATAAAAATATCTTTATTGTAAACCATAAAAAAAGGAAAAAATATATATAAATGAACTATAAAAATAAACCTTACACTTAAATAATGATATAGTGAGTCTACTGGTAACTTGTCTATTCAAGTTTTAATTGTGTTGATGTTGAAATTTTTTTATCTGAAATTTAATATTCTATATTATTTTAAAAGTATTTATGAAATCTTTGAGTTGGTATACTTATATATTACAATGTTATAATAAAAAAATAATGATTAAATAATTTAAAAGGCGTTCAATGCCAGTAATAATTGTCTTTATTTAAATAAAAAATAGTTATGTAATGTGTCCAAATAATATGTTGTTCTTCTATTTATAATGCAGTAAATAGAAGCAGAAAAAAAAAATTGTCAAAAAGTCACTGGTCTCCTTACTTATTTTTTAACATATTTCATTTACATGATTATTTCCATAAACATATTTTTTGCGGCGTTGAGTTCCGTCACTCAACACGCAATGTCTCCAGATTTCGGGGGAAAGCGGGGAATGGAGTGCTTAACACAACATAGGTTCCCTTTGCCTACCTTGCTGTGTGAAGCTGATTGAATTTAATTTTTATTTTATATATTTACTTTAAGCACACTCTAACTGTCCACGCTGGCACAACATAAATGAATGGTCTTGAAATAAAATCGTAGTATTTTTTATAATAATACATGTTTCTCGCTAACATCGAACGCATACTAGAGGTAAGCAGCTTTCCTCAATAAGCCTACGTTAGCACGAACATGGACGAGTTTACGACCTTTCAAGTAAATCTTGTTGCCATACGTTGCTTCGAGTGCAATTTCTTCTTTTATAATGAGTTACTTCTATAAATTCTATAAATACGATGACTTAAATTATGATTTGTATAACCTTATAAAATTCTTGACGAATCATTAATATAAACAAAGTTTGTTAATTATTTTATATGATTTTTGTTTTCGCTATCAAACTACCATTTGAATTATCAATTTATGTACTTACTCACATTTAATTGCATATTCAAAATAATTCTGTCTTTCTTTATATTATTTTAATAAACTACTTCCCTATTATTTTAATAAACTAGTTACCTAGCTTCATAGATATATAGAAGTTGAAAGTCTATTGTTATTTTTTTTCTAAAACCACTTAAGTGAACATATTTCTAACACCAAATAGGTTAACAACTATTGATTCCCGTTTCTCTATTTTTGGTCACATTTATGTGTACACTATTACTACAAACGTTTACTTCCCGCCAAACATAGTCCGAGTAAAACGCTGTAATACTTTTATGAATTGCATAATTCTTATAATATTTCTTAATATATGTGATGTGGCGCAAGTTCACAAGAGTGTGACGCGACGGTTGTGGGTTCGACTTCGGGGGGTTGAACACTGGGGCAATTAAGTGATCATTTACTAATATTTTAAATTCTTCTTCATTTACTAATATTTGAAATATTTTAAATTTTAAATTCTTCTGTCAGGCACCAAGTCTAAAAACGCCCGGCGTTGATAAACACCACTCAACAAGCGAAGAAAACGGGAACGGAGTATCTTAATACTAGGTTCCATCTGCCTACCCAATTTTAAAATAGATTCGATTATTTTATTTATATGAAAGTCACTAAAAGCATAAAATGAGAAAATCAATTACTCGCGTTTACCACAGGCGCCAGTTTCTCAATAATTTTTTTTATCATTTAGATGCAATTTCCAGTGTGACGCAACGCGGTGACCGAGCGGAGGCGTAAACGTTTAAAGTAGAAAGTAACTTGTATGAAATATATATTGAGAAAAAGTAAGCCATGTATGGAGCACAACATAATACAGGATATCGCCGGTTCATTATCCTTTAAAGTCCCTAACCAATTTTGATATTATGTGTGTACCTTCGACTCTGCAGCGATTCTCATCGAAAATTACACCCGAGTTCTCAGCAATTGAGACAAACCGATGAATTTTTAAATTCGCGTCAGAGGTACATTACAGAATAGCTTCCTGCTCAATGTTGCGAATTTTATTTATTTTAAGGCGTTAAGTCCTAATTTATGTGTTAAATAATAAATGTCACGCATCAATTAATTTATTTTTTTATTCTTGAAAATGGAATCAGAAAGCAAAAAAATATCTCTCAGGTTTATTTTGTAGAAATTAATTAAATTTACTAAATAAAACTCATGCACGACATGTTCTAATTATCTGATAACATAATAAAGCTAGTACATCGTAGTAGCTATCTGTTGAACTATAAAACACGTCTACATAGGTAAATACTTGTTGCAACAATACCATAGAATGTGAAACGGGGCTGAAAATAGATAACATTTTTTACTTGACCTTTTAAATAGCCGAGGGCGTGTTGCACCAGTTTAAAATCAAAGCTGTAGAAAGCGGACAGAGCAGGATACGACCTTTTAGTGACCTTTCGCTATAAATAGTGGTCTGATTTGACCCCGGTAGTATCTATGCGAAAATGGCTACCATTTCTCCGGGACTTATTTTACAAATCATGGGGCCAACTACACATTGTAATGCTGCAATGGGCGTTGCTCATAAATTGCAAGTCGTTTAGAATTCTGTTAACACGAAAGACTAACTTTTTATACTTCTGGAATGCAGACCACACGTTGCAAAAAGAATACAATAAAAATACTACATGAAAATATGCAATGCAATATGAAATATGCAATGTCCATAGTTTATAATATAGTTAAAAAAACCGGCCAGGTGCAAGTCGGACTCGCCACTGAACGTTTACCAATTTCGTGATTGTGAATCCACGGAAAGTATAATTTATAGAAGTCGACAAACTTTATTATGCGGTTGTATGCACACATTTTGTATGAAATCAATTACAGATGTAAGTTTGTAATGTTTTTTTTGTATCCCTTTATCTGTACTATATGCTCTTACATCTAGTTAATTTCATAATTGTAGGTCAATGAGAAGATTCCAATGAAAAATATGTGAAAAATAATATTAAATTTAAAAAATATAAATTGAAAAGTATATACATATTTATGTAAATATTTCTCAATTTATATTTTTTTGTATTTCTTTAGAGTGGAAGATATATCTTATATTATTTAGCTCATGTTTAGAGGTGTGGATCGCGCATGTATCAGGCTGAGTTTTAAGCTTAAGCCGTAAAGGATATAAATCCTAATTTACATTCGACTGCTGCTTTGTTGCCAATACTTTCCTCCTACTAACCGATAAACGCACGTGTAAACCTCGTATTATTATCTATTAGCAATAATGAAGTCTTTTCAGACTTCATTTAGCTTTGCGTAATTCTATCTTTGAAGTCCTATTAAGTCCAGGGCAGTTCAGAGCAATGCCTCCAAAATACGGCGGAGAGTGGGAAGGCACAAGGCTCTCCCTTCTACATGCGGGATACAGCTTGAAGGTAAAAAAAGAAGAAATCCTATCATCAACTTATAAGCCAATACAATACAATAAATTAAAGAACGCATCAAATGTTGTTATAATATAAGTAGCCCCTGTTTATTTTAATAAAACAATTTATGTAGGTATTTCAACATACTATACGGTAATCGAAATTTAGATTTCAATTTAGTTTGATTGGCAGAGTTCTGATTCTTTTTCTTTTCATAAACTATGAGATTCTCATGGGTTTTGTTCACGCCTATTTCAAGATTCGAAACGGTGTAAGCCTTTTGTGGTATGCAATGTAGTTTATTTTTCTTTCTTTTAAATTTGTTTCCCAAATAAATGTATAGAAAATAATAATTTAGCGGTTTGCACTTGTAAGTATAATTAAGGTTAATGGAGCACTATTAATTTCAGTTTTGCAAATATTATACAATGTTTATTATAAAGTAGCTATAACTAGTTAGCTTTGGTTTTGATTATTTAAACATTTGCGTATATAATAAACGTGAACCGTTTCATTTATGTCCAGACATGGTTATACGGCTCATTAATATTTTTTTTCGTTTTATCATCTTTTAACTAAAAATATAAGTATAATTCAAACTTGTTATATTGTTTCTAATTGTATTTAGAATTACTTTAGACACAACGTATTGAGTGACGGAACTCAACGCCTCATTTTATCAACAAAGAGAACATAACAGAGCAACAAATCACGCTTTTTTCCACATAACAGGGTAGACAAACAAAATTTAATATGAAGTATGAGAGAATTTTGAGAGATTACTTGTTAAGTGGCGGAACTCAACGCTACGATTTGTCAGACGAATTTCCTCTTACAGCGGCATGTAACTGTATACTATATGTATAGATATGGTAGAAAATATAAACTGTACATAATAGTTTTTATTTTAACTTCGACTATAGAGAATATTCATTAGTAAGGCAAAACACGGCGCTTGACTTGACCACCAAAAACACCTTCCAAAAGATTGAAATATTAAAAAAGAAGTAAATTATTATTAAGTTATCTATATTCTCACGACTAAGTGTCTGAAATGTGAGAAGATATTCTGGTGCTTGTCTGCTTGAATATTTGGCGTATGTAGACCAATAAAAAAAGCATTCGAGTGACCTTAGCCAAGTACGTCGACATCCGGTGCGTAAGGACGCAATAAAACATATAAAACCCAAGGTATTTCAACCACGAACTGATGAATGGCAATTGAAAAAGTAAACTGAACCGGTCCATTACATTATTACGATACATAAATGTTTAAGATAAATAAGTAAGCCTAAAGAAATTTCACGTTGTACATATATATATATATTATTATATCGAGTCTCATTATTATATCGAGTACAAAAATATACATAGAGAAAATAGTAAGAAATTGCCCATTAATTCTATTTTGAACATTGTAGGTTGAGTCGGGTTGAAGAATCCCTTTATATGGCTACATATTTTATATATTATTTTAAATATAAATCTTGTCATTAATATTTGTATCCATATTAAATGATAACTGTTAATAATAAATAAGCCCATAAATATAAAAAAAAAATAATTAAAGTAACTTAATAATACAGCTACCGGTCTTTTATCATTACTTTTGTTTATCTTGTTTTGTTGTCGGTACCTGCGAGTGGGTACATCGTCATAAAAACGTGTGACAAGCCAGGCCGCCCGGCCGGGGAGTAGGGTTTTACGATTATTTCAACATTTCGACCACACGCTATTTGAAATATCAGTTGATCTTTATGGAATGTTTGGTAAGTGATAGGATGAGTACAAAATTAAATAAATAAATATCCTTGGGTAACTTAAGTAAAAACTCTAATATTTATCTGATCCGTTAAGCTTCACTTTTCGTATTAAGGAAATCGGATAACTGAAGAAATATATCCATTTATATGCATTTTAAAATACAATTGCATTTTAGAATAGGAACGAATATCCATAGATTTTAGGAAATAGCATCTATAAGGAACGTACGATACGATCGAACGTACTTCCTTTGACTTACGAGAAAGAGTACGTGTAGCAGCCAAAGCTACTATTAACTATTTAGCTAGCAAAAGTATATCATATTTTAACATTTATTTTTTTAAACGATATTTGTATTTTTGTTCTTTTAATACAAAACTTACTTATTTCCTATATTGGTATATAGCGTGACATCGAACCAATGTTGGATTGCAAGGTGCAACGTATTTTAAAATAATGAACCCATACAAGGTGTATATATATGGTCAATGTTCGATGCACCTAACCTACCTTATTAATCAGTTAATTTGCGTAAATAGCTGACCCCATGGCCCGACTATCTGATTGACATTACCGTTACTAATATCTTGATGTGAAATCCTAAGAAAGAACGTGGCGAATACTTAAACTATGTAAATTAGTTCTATTCCTCTCGATTAAAAGTTCCACGTTTAGCCACAGCCAGATAACAAAGCATGTTAATTAAACTAAGGCTGGGTAACAATACGGAATTATCAACAGTTTGCCACCTATATTATTTCGATTTTAGTTCATAGCGATTTCGTTTGTTATCTACTAATTAGATGTCCATCTTATTGTAGTTTCAGGAAATGTGAGTATATTATTTTATGGAGAACCCTTTGATAGCTAAATTTAATTTTATAATTAAAAAATAAATTTAATTTCAATAAATTAAATATCAAATATAGACATATATACCTATTAGCTGTGTAGATTTTATATCGCAATAAAGATTATCTACCTAAAGCGTTTGAATCGTATCCACAGACACCGGTGCGTGTCCCGCTACGTATAAATTTATATGAGATGTTTGTATACATATTGACATTTTTAGTTTAAGTTACTTTTTTTTCAATTTATTACTATTTAAAAATTAATAGAAGAACAACAATACATATAACATACAAAAAACCAAAAAGGTTTGTAATGATGTTATTAAAGTGATCTTAAATTACACAATTCTACTTTGCAATAAAGTGAAATAATAAATAAGATTTCACTGAAAATTTATAAAAAAGTTAATTAATAAAATAATCAAAACTAAATTCTCTTGACAAAATATTTTTTAACATTTTTTTATATTTTCTTTATTGAGAACATTACATACATTTAATGGGAGATCATTTATCATTCTCGGTACGAGGTAGGCCGACGTGCGTTCGCCGTAAGCGTTGTTGGCTCGTATTGTCCGTGACTGCTTTCTAGAGACAGACTTAAAAGATATATGCTGTATAGAGCTGCTAGATAAGAAGCTGTATTTCTTTCAATGTTATAAATATTAACGATTGATTTCGTTGTCGAAATAAACAATTAAAACAATTGATTTAGTATAATCCCATAAAATTTGTAAAGCATGGTCTCGTGCTATCCACAGGAAGTTTTCTGAATGTTTTATTTTATTGGATGTTAGTACTGACGTATTTATATTCAAAATTGAACGCGATCTTTTGTCGACATAGATATGTGTAAATCTACATAATATATATATATATAGGTAATTACATATATAAGTTCCATACTTTGTTAATTAAATAAATTTTATCTGAAGGTAAAGAATAAATTAAAAAGTCCTACTGTGAGCGGGACACAACGTGAAGCTGAATTATATTATAATATACACAGCTTATAAAATATGAAGTTAATAATAACCTTTTAGTTTTAGTAAATGACTAAAGCTAATTTATTTTTGAACTCTGAGTAGCTTCGTAGAAATAAAATTCTTATAAACCTGAATACAAATTATAAGCCCTTCATTTTTTGCTGAGCTCGATGCAGACGAGCGAAATTATATTATAAATCACTTACAAGAATAAAAAAGGAAGTGGTCATTTTAGGTAGGTAAGAACTTAGCAGGAAAATACGGTTCCTGTTCTAAGTAAAATTAGAAGAGTGCTGTCAGTCTAATCATAGATTCGAATTTATAGAAACTACTTTTATATTAGAAGTTTTACATTTACTTATTAGTATATGGTGAATTATCTTCAGAATCGTATGTCAGTTTTATAGTCATATGTCAGATTTATTTATTACGATGAGGTTACAAAGTTTGTTAAGACACTTCGTTGCCATTTTCGGTCGAATTTGGAGATATAGAGTGTTGGTTGGCGGACCTCGACGCTGAGCTTTGTGAAAAAATTAAAAATTTAATATTTTATCTCCTCGAGTGGGAATCGAACCTACAAGTTAGATTTTATCTCCTCGAGTGGGAATCGAACCTACAAGTTAGCTCGTTTACAATCTTGACCTTAAGCTTACGCGTTTGATGCCACGTTTAGCCTCATAATATTCATTGAAACAAAAATAAGTAATTGTATCGATATAACAAAATATATTTTATACAATATGATCATACACTAATGTAAATAGAGGACAGTCGTGGCGCAGGGGCACAAAATTTGCCTGTAATTGACTGGTTGTGGATTCGATCCCCCTTCGAGGAAATAAAATATTTATTTACATTTATATTTTAATTTCTTAGATCTGGCGTCGAAGCGTAAGCGCGGCGTTGAGTTCCACCATTCAACACACAATGCCTCCAGAACAAAACTGCGTGAGGCTGATTTAATTTAATTTTACTATTATAAATATTAAGAGTAATACAAAAACAATTATCGCAATTACAACAATTTCAACATCAGATTGCCATAATGTTATATTAATAACATAACACACGACCTTGACGATAAGCCAATTATTACACGCAATTTACTGTTACTGAATCACAAGAAATATCATTAAATCATCAAAATTATAAATCTTTATATTATTATTTTTGTCATGTCACAGTCATTAAATTATTCATTAAATTTTCTATTAGCATACACCGACGATTCGGTACGATTAGTATAATTAGTATTTTATTGTTTTTTTTTTGTTTTATTTAAGAAATAAGTGATATTCTTATGTTGAGTTATTTTTATATATTTTTTGAGTATAGACATTCCGGAGAACGCAGAGTGCTTTCAGCTTCTTTTGTTTTACCTACACAGTACTGACGGAAAAAGAGAATGCAGAAGGAGCTCTTTCATTAATTTGTCTCTCCATTCTACCTACTGCGTAAAATATTAAAGTACGTGTTTAGTATGTATTTTTTCCTAATTGACAGTTTTACTTTCGTAATATATTATTATTAATTCCTTTATTAGAATACAACAACAACGCGCCATAAATACGACAAAAAGGTCGTCAGTAGCGTAGTTTTGACAGCCGTTTGAAAGATGTTACTCGATACCCGTCAATGTTGAGATGGTCAACCATTTATCAATAAATATAATAAATCAATCTTGAATATAAAGAAAATCTGAAAAATATAATAAATCACTTTCATGTTTCACATATTATTGTTATACTATAGTCGTTAAATTTTATTTTTTATGTGATTTGAATATATTACACGTATCGTATGTGTTGTGTAATAATTACATCAAATTTTTAATGTTTTATTTTAATTTGTCATATTTAATATCACCTAATACCTAATACCTAATAACGTTTTTATTTCTTTGCTCTGGTGTCGTAGCAAACCGCAGCGTTGAGTTCCGTCACTCAATACACTAATACTGTCGTAAGACGAGGTCTCCTCTGTCTAACAGTTTACAGTATGTTTGTAAAGCTAAAAAGCCTAACAATATAAATATAGTACATTATATATTTAATATAAAAATATATATATATATATATATATTAGAATATTATGTTAAGTTTATATTGGTTCTTACTAAAATGACTCACTAATATATCAAAGTTCATGGCAAGTGATGTTTTAATAGCATTTACAATACAACAAAACAAATAATTAATACTGATAACAGTGACCTAGTTAAAAATAAAATTGTTATAGGTATATTTCCACTGTTAACTCTTTTTCAACACGAAGCTTTAATGGAACCTATACGAGTTATGTTACAACGCGAGCTACCGGTATTTTGCGTGAACAACAACCATTTAATTAGTTATAGTGACCTATATAGTTTTGACCGCTTTAGTGCAGTGGAGTGAGCACGTTTGATCGTTTTTACTTATTACGGTAGAGATAGATATTTCGAATATGCATTTGTTCAGGAAAGTTGAATAGTGAACACTCATTTTGAAATTGTCAATACAAACACAAACGAAATGGGTCATATAAAAAAAGTTCCAAGAGGAAATTCGAGTCTGTATTGAATAATTACAACGTCAATAATGATTGCATCCCACTATTTCGTAAATTCATTGATTTATTAATTTATATATTAAGAGTCACTGCTGGTAGTTGTATTAAATCAATTTTACAATAACAGTTTTCATTAAAATATTAATCAAATTAAATCAAATTCAGGCACACACGGTATCGCGCACACAGCAGGGTAGGCAGAAGGAACCCAGAAGGAAGACACACCGTTCCACACCTCCCCTCTTCTCTTGAACGTAGCGTTTTTTATACGTTTTCTAAATAAGTATTTATCTTTCCTAAGTGTGGAATAACACTTTA